>VDFB02278210.1:0-25324 GCA_007258455.2 Sequoia sempervirens | reverse complement strand
TTCTTAAATTGATAAAAAAGTAATGAATTTTTTTAAAAAAAAAAAAAAATTGAAAAATTACAGGAATAAACTTCATCAAAAGCTCTACATTTCATTAGTTTACATCATTTTGAAATTCCAAACATAAAGAGCACTTTTATGTGGTCGAATTTCATTTTTTTTCTATTAGTCGATTCCTTTATAAAGTGTGACACGAGATTGTGATTTTACCTAGGTATTATCATTGGAAAGGGCTTTACCTCAAGCCCCGGTATTGTGGTAAATGGTAGGAGGAGTTTCATTGATAGTGACAAAAGGGTTGGGGTCCCCCGAGGCAATAGTGGAGTCCATAATAGTTAAAGTATTCTTGCACACAATAGTAGGGGAGGGAAGCAAGGCCTTGTGATACTTACATAAAAATAGGATAAGGCCCTCATGCAAGGGAAGTTTCTTACTTTTGGCATGGACATTCTTGATGGATTTCTCAAGAAAAGGCATAATCCAGAAGGGGAAATTCATCTCAATATTGTACCTAAGATGATTGAGCGTGGGGAAAAGGTGGGAATGGAAGCAACAAAAATTCCCTTCTAGAGTGATGTACCTCATGAGAATCTTAGCTATGGTGCTCCAAACACTAGGGATGTCCGTGCGATTCAAACTATTTTACAATCTGTTAACCTTCTCACCATCTTTCATGAACCATTTCATGTCCTCCTTGTAATCGATCTTGGACTTGTGCAAAAGACAAATACCCTCAAAAGAAAGCCTTGTGACATGTGCTATAAGCTCAAGGGTCACCACAAAAGAAACACCACCCACAAATTAGCGAACTCCATGGATAATTTTGGGTTAACACCCTACATCCCCTCCACATAGGAGGCCAACTTTCCTCTTTCATGAATCGCCCAGATGTCTTTGTCCTACTTCCAACCCTCACAAATAGTAGGTTCCTCTTGGACTAAATCACCACCCATCATGTTGCTCACAAAAGACAAAGCATAGAAAAACTAGAAATGCAGATGGTTTTTCAAAAATCAAAGCCGAAGTAAGTAACAATGACCCATCAAAGCATGATTAAGAAGCTTAAGTTACCATAAATGATAAGCGTGGCAACTATCAAAACAAGCTGACAACAAATCTAGCCTGATCTTAAAAGGGTGGGCCTTTGACATCATTACAAATTAAATCAAGAACCTAACTGGGGATATGGCAGATATTATCCCATTTTACCAAATTAGGAGTAAAGGATCCTAAATTTTCTAAGGCATCAATGACTTTATTACCACTCCTGAACACATGAAAAACTCTACAATTCCCAAGGGTAATCATTAGATTGCGAGTTGAGGACACGAGGTCCTAAAGAGTCCAATAGAGAGAAGCAAGCCCAATCAGCATAAGAATTATATTCCTTGAATCCCCTTCAATGATTAAGTTACAGAACCCAACTTGCATGGAAATTTTGATGCCATGGAAAGTTTCCGCCACCTAAGCAAAACTAGAGGATTGGGTCCCCAAGTTAACCATGTATGCCATCACAAATCTACCCCTATGGTCATGAAGCACCCCACCCCCAACTACCCGACCTGGATTGGGTTTGGCCAAGCTATCAAGATTGAGCTTTAGCTAGCTAGGCTCAGGGGCAGGAGGGGGGGGGAATTAGATTGATATTATTGAAACAAAAGATATTTTATCAAAAAAATGGAAAAAAATAAATAAATTATAAATAATAATGAATTTTTTTGCATCTCTAGAAAGGAGGTTAAATAAAAGAATTTGAAGATGAATATCGAGGCAAAGAATTATGTTGATTGTTCTTAATATTGTGGCTCTATGTTGGTTCATATCTCTAATAAATAGTCACACATTTTTTACACAATGAATAAGATCTTCTAGAAAACCATAATTTAAAAAAAAAATACACTAAAACATGAGACAAATCTCAATAGTAAATTTAAAATTTAAAAATAAAATATTTTTCTAATTTGATTCATTATCGTAGAATCTACAAATATACCATCTATCAAGATAAAGTATTGTGACTCACAAAAAAAACTCATGAGAACATATAGAACAACCCAAAAATAATCTGATGGATATAAGTATTGTGGATGTGAAATAGATCTACAAATGGATAAAATCCTAACACACAAAGCATAATTAGTATTTTAAAACAAAGCAAATAGTCAACATCCCTATGAAATAACTCAACATGCCTCATAATGCAATCAAAACAACAAA
The DNA here is from genome assembly GCA_007258455.2 of Sequoia sempervirens. Classification (NCBI taxonomy): domain Eukaryota; kingdom Viridiplantae; phylum Streptophyta; class Pinopsida; order Cupressales; family Cupressaceae; genus Sequoia; species Sequoia sempervirens. The sequence continues at coordinate 23,107 of VDFB02278210.1, read as the reverse complement.
CTTGGATTAGATAAACTAATTGAAAGCATACAAGAAAACATGAAGTAAATCCTATCTCATAGTGGATTGGTGCTTCTATGGAAAGAAGCCCTTTCCCAATCCCTGATAAGCCAATGATGAAGATGATAATGGGAAAAATTAGCTCTCAATATGGAGAGAGTAACTTTGCATGAAGATTGTGGATGCTAAGATGAGGAATGAGTCCTCCAATTTATAGAATCTCAAGTTAGAAGAATGCCCAAAAGAGAGCAATGTGGGACAAAGATTTAGCCAATAGGAAGGAGCCACTTGTCCAAATGCGAGTGGATGGAGGATGTGCAAGCTTTGGTTAATGTGCCAATAAATGAGATTAGTTGGCCTTTTCAAATTCAAATTTGGCTTGTTGGAGGGAGAAAAAGGGACTTAAATGCCAAGTGGGGGACATGTAAGAGGGGAGTTAATGCCATGTTGGAAGGGACAAGTCAACTTATTTTTGAATTCAAACTTGAGGGAATATTCTCCAAAGGTGCCTTGTTGAAGAAAAATGAGGATTTAATAAATGAATTAATTGATTTATTTGTGCAAGTGGGAAAAGCTAGAGGATGTGATGGGTGATTAGATTAGATTAATCAGGATTAGATTAATTTAGTGAGGGATTAGGTGATTTGACCCATTTGACTTAGATTTAGGGATTTAAACTAAATCAAAGGGAGATGAAAGATGATTTCAGATTTAATTAAATAAAGGTTTCATTTATTTAATCAAAGAGGGATAATGATAGGCTTAAATTAAATAAAATTAATTTATTCAATTTAAATAGATGACCTTAGAGATAAATCAAATAGACTTGATTTATATGATGAATGAATGAATATGAATTTAATTAAATGACTGATGCTAATTTCACATGTCTACAAGTATAATACTTCATTCAATGTTGCATTCTTGTCAACAATGGTTCTCCTCATCCTGTCCAATTTTGTTTTAAAGTTTCGTAGATCTAAAATCTTACAATGTTTTTGCTCAACATAAACACATGGTATATTATTAGAATTAACACAGCGAAAATTTAAATATGAAACCCCATCACACATAAACCATTGGTAATGTTAGATATTCCTTTTGATTTAGGACTTATATTCATAATAAAATGCAGCTTTGATTTGCTACATAGTGTTGCAAACAAAACTACTCATTCTTTGAGATTCCTCTAGGCAATCACTACAAACTAATGGAAAAGTAGCTTGAAGAGATGAGCCTTCATTGTGAGATCTATCCAATACACTGGTACTGTTGTTGGTTGTGCTAACAGCTAAATCTTCTAGAAATATGGTAAAAACATAAGGAAGAAGTGTCGAAGAAGAAGGATCTTCTCCCGTCATTGCATGGATAATTATTGCAACATCCAAGGGTGAATATACTATTAGAGATCCACATGTATCTGTACAACTCTCCTACATTATGAAAGTCTCCATATTGGATGCCTATAAATTATAATTGAAAACATATACTAAACATCATAAAATAGGTGAGCTAGATGATTGCAACAATGATTTAGCTACTTACCGTCACACAGTAAAGAGAAATGCAGTTCCCTATTGTGGACAATTGGAATGTGTTTGATTTCTTGCATTGAATTTCCTTCCACTGATACTTCCCACTTCACCAAATAAATAAAACTCGGTAAAGTATTTGAATAAGAAGAGTGAAGTAGAATACCATGCAATATATAAATTAGAAGAAAAATGTGTGGGAAATGTAGACATATAACCTTATATTCCATTCCTTCATCTCTAAGAAAATCAAATAATCTTTGTGGAGAGACAGGTAGCTAGAGTGAAGTTGCAGTGCATATTATTAGCCCCTTATGTATGTTACTCATTATTGTAGTGTTTTTAACACTATCATGGAACTGAGTCACAGATGAATGGAATTTTGATGCACTTATGTCTTGATAGAACTAATTGATCATTCTCTCAGCCAATTTCATTAAGGCTCTTCCTTGATTTGCACAATGTTATACATTAATTTCTTTCACTATTGAAGAAAAATTAATAGTTCCTAAAATTAAGAGGTTGCTTCTGCTCTTTTATAATGGACATTCACCTCCAAGTTGAGTGGAATTAGCACCAACAATCACTAGCATTGCCTGTCAAGTGCATCCACCAATTGATGTGTTAGAATTTAATTCCAACTGCTACATTTATTCCTCCTCCATATGTTTTTCCAGCAATCATTTCCTTTTCCGTTCTCTCACATGCATATAGGATTGCTTTAAATTTGTATTTAATGTAAAATCTTCACCTTCAAATTTTCTTTGTTGGTTGTTAAATCAACATTTAATTGTAATTAATGTTTTTCATTTTCCCTTCATTGTTGGGCTCTTTCATAGCTTATGCAAGAAGCTAAATGTATTGTCTTTTGTGGGTGAAAAGAGCTAAAAAAAATGATAATGAATAGAATGTAAGTAGGGAAGAAAAGAACATGAAGAAAATGGATGTACAAATAGCATGAACAATCACAGAACAAGGGACTTTACATTATTTTTTCTAGGCATAGCAGAGCAGTAGCTCTTACATTGCACAAACAATCTTTTTTGTATAAATTTTGTTATTAATATAAAAAGTTATTTGCAATTCATCCCCTACTCTTCTCTCTATTTTTGTTTTTCTCTATCTCTGCCCTAGCACAATGTGCACCCAAATCCTTATCAATGCCACCTCCTTATAGGATGCAGATTGACGTAGTAGTAAAATATATCCAAATAAAGGTCAATCACAAGTACCAAAATCTATGAGAAGGGATATATAAAATAAAATAGAGAAAGAAGGTATCATAGCCATTTTAGATTTACTGCACGCAAACCTTGGACTTCCCATTTGGAAGTTGTTGAATAATATGACCTGATAGATATTTGGAATGGAGGGTGGAACTATGGTGATAGAAATCTACCACAACCCATGCTCCCTCACTTAGTTGGTGGCAATAGTGAAAGAAATGAATCTCTCTTATAGAACCCAAAGATGAAGGAACTTGTAGCTCTTCATGCATTTGCTAAACCAAAACAAAAAAGAAAACAAAGAAAAATATTTTGAGATCTCTTGTTTCTAATAAGCTCATCATACCCAATTCTACATTGCCCTGTACACATACCAGCTGAAGTAATCCTCCTTTATCAGCTGGTGAAAGCCCTGGCAATAAAATTTGGAGGGTCTGGGGGGTTGTTACTATACTCATAAATGTCTCCATCCATTTGTTATACTAAGACAGTAGACACTTCTATAAATTTCTTTTTTTTAATGAATTAGGGTTTCACAACTCAAAGTCAAATAAGTTTAATAATTAGTTTAAGAAAAAAATCACCATAAGATGATAATGATTGTTGGAAATATTAATTTTTCTAACTGAGCCTCTTTCTCATGCCAGCCCCCTTTCTCACCTACCTATCAAGAGCCTCCAGCAATATTTTGTTCTTTGGGATCTCCATCCTTGTTTTGCTCCTAATAGCTCCATAATTTAATGTGGTATAAATTATTGAATTTCTAGAATTAATGTGGTAGGTGATTTCAAATTTTGAGTGGGAATTTTTGTGAAGACAAAAAGGAATGAAGATAGTCAGTTAGTTTTTAGAGTGTGTGCAACATCAATCTGAAATGGGAATGTTTTAGTGTGAGTTCTCTATGTCATTTAGATAAATCTCTTGAACAATAGCAATTGTAGTTTGTTCTAGGCATGTTTGCAGTGAGCAGCTGAAAGCTCCTAACAACTCAGTGTTTTTCCAAGAACAACAAATAGTTCCAAATGAATAGAAGGAAAGAAAAGCACTGTGTAGCTCCTAATAATTGTTTGAAGTTTGTGGGTCTAGCTCCAGATTACTCCATATTTAGTTTGTAAATAGTAGATTGTAGTTTCAATTTGAAAGAATTTTGTAATTTGTCATTTTCTAAGTTAATACAAAAAACAAGTTTGCATGCCCAGTTTTGTGTGTCTCCATTCAACCTATTTTTGTTATTTTGCATTTTGGGTATTTCCTATTTGACTGGAAAATAGAGCAGCAATCTTTGCGCATTTTGTTTTATTTGGATTTCTGACATGGTATCAAAGCCATAGGCCCCATTTCTTTGTGAGTTAGGGTATTTTTTTTCCAAGTATTAATTTTTCTTGTTAGAGACACGGTTGGAGATGAGGGGAAGAGTTTGTAGCAGCCACCGTCCTTTAATGGATAGAACTATGATGTTTGGGCAAAGAAGATGAAGACCATAATGGTTGCAAATGATTTGTGGGAATTTGTGATTAGTGGGTTTAATGATGTAACTAATCTTGCAACATATGTAGTTATTACAAACAAACAAAAGACACAGTTGAAGGACTTAAGGAGGAAAGATGCAAAGGAATTGAGTCTTATTGAAGTAGCCTTGATAGGCCATTTTTCCCAAAATTGTAGTAGCTAACTATGCAAGGGAACCTTGGGAAATCCTCTAAACCAACTCCAAAGGGACTGATAAAGTTATATTAGTGAAGCTACAGATTCTTTGAAGAGAGTTTGAGACTCTTGAAATGAAAGAAAGTGAGTCCATCTCATAGTTTTAGACAAGACTCTCAAGTTTGATAAACTAGTTGAGGGTGAATGCAGAAGTCATGGATGACTAGAGGATTATGGAGAAAATCCTTAGAATTTTAACCACCAAGTTTGATGTAGTTGGGATTGCCATTGAAGAGGCAAAAGACCTCTCAACATTGTTCAATGATGAGCTGATGTGTTCTTTGCAAACCCATGAGCATCGCTTAAATAGGTTTTCTACTTCTTCCCAAGAGAAAGCTTTTAAAGCTCAGTAAAATGCAAGAGGAAGGGGGAGAAGAAAAAATGGTGGAAGGAGCTCAAGAGGTGGAGGTTATGGAAATTCTAGACAAGGAAATGTTGGAGGAGAAAGCTCGAGACAAGCTAGCAGCCAAGAGGGAGTGAGTAGCTCTTAGACCAGCTCTTGACAAGGAAAGAAGAATAGCAGTTCAAATCAGAAAGATGACAAAAGCAATGTTGAATGCTACTACTATCATAAATTTGGTCAGTATGCAAGTGAGTGTTAGAAAAATCACAACAATCAATCAAAATAAAATGAAAATGTCCTGACAGCTCCTAACATGAGCAAATAGAAAGGAAAGCATCCACATACGACCAAAGGATTGGCTCCCGAGAGCTCCTGACAACCCCAAACCCATTCTATTCAGTAGAGCAGCAGAGCAGTAGTAGTAGTGAAAGTTCAGACCCCACTCTCACCTCCCTAATGCCAAGAAAGAACAAGAGTATAAGGTAGATCTACCAAAGTGAGAGGTATGATGAAGAATTTGATGAGATGTGAATTTTGCATTATTTTCTCATAGTGATCCAGTTTATTTTGAGGATGTTGTGAAAGAGGAGAAATGGTGTGAGGCCATGAATGAGGAGATAGATGCAATAGAGAGGAACAACACATGGGAGCTAACTAATTTTCCTCCCAACAAGTTATTGGGATGAAATGGGTCTACAAGACCAAAAACAATGTCGATGGAAGAATAGAGAGACATAAGGCAAAATTAGTTGTCAAGGGATACAAACAGTAGTTTGGGAGAGATTATGATGAGACATTTTCTCCCATTGCAAGGATGGAGATCATGCGAGCAGTCATAGCAATTGCAACCCAACACAAATGGAAGATGTTTCAAATGGACATGAAGTTCACCTTCCTAAATGGAGTGTTGAAAGAGGAAGTTTATGTGGAGCAGCCACTTGGATATGAAGTTTCAGGTCAAGAATACAAGGTTTATAGGTTGAAGAAAGCTCGTTATGGGTTGAAGCAAGCTCCACAGGCATGGTACAACAAAATTGATTCATATTTGATGAACAATGGCTTTAGCAAAAGTGATGGTGAGGCTGCTCTTTACATCAAGGTAGCAAATGGTAAGATTTTGATTATTGTCTTGTATGTAAATGATCTAGTTTTTACTGGGGATGATGATTTCCTCATTGCTAATTTTAAGGAGGCCATGAAAAGAGAGTTTAAAATGACATATTTAGGTCTCTTGAAATATTTTTTAGGCATAGAAGTAAAAAAAAATGCATGATGGTATATTTATCTCTCAAGAAAAATATGCAAATGAAATCTTGAAGAGTTTTAGGATGCAAGATAGCAAACCTTCCCCCACTCCAATAGTCATAGGTCTAAAGTTGAGCAAGGAAAATTGCAACAACAATGTGGATCTGACCATGTTTAAAAGTTTGGTTGGGATTTTGATGTATTTGACTACAAATAGGCCCAATATAATGCATGGAGTGAGTTTTATTTCCAGATTTATGGAGACTCCAAGGGACACCCATTGGCAAGTGGGTAAAAGAATCATGAGGTATGTGAATGACACCAAAGGCTATAGAATTTTATACAACAACAAATGAGTTTAGGCTAGTTGAATACATGGATAGTGATTAGGTAGGAAGTTTGGATGATAGGAAGAGCACATCAAGCTATGTGTTTCATTTGGGTTCGAGAGCTATCTCATGGGCTTCCAAGAAGCATCCCATATTTCCCTATCAATAGCCAAGGCTAAGTATATAGTAGCAAATGCAACATGTCAAGCTATTTGGTTAGAAGACTCTTGGTAGATTTGAGAGAAGAACAAGAGGATGGAACAACAATATTTTGTGACAATATTTCATCAATAGCTTTGACGAAAAATCTTGTGTTTAATGGAAGAAGCAAGCACATTGAAATCAGGTATCATTTTATCAGAAAGTTAGTTGAAAATGGTGAAATCAAAATGGCATTTTGTAGGTCTGAGCAGCAACTAGCAGACATATTCACCAAGCCATTGAGCAAGGACAACTTTGAGCACCTAAGAAATAGTTTGGGCATTGTTGATTTGAATGAAGATTGAAGTTTTTTGACAGCTCAATCATAGCGGGTGTTGGAAATATTAATTTTTCTAACTAAGCCTCTTTCTCATGTCAGCCCCCTGTCTCACCTACCTATCAGGAACCCCTAATGACAATTTGGTTTTTAGGATCTCCATCCTTGTTCTGCTCTTGACAGCTCTAGAATTTAATGTGGTAGAAATTTTTGAATTTCCAAAATTAATGTGGTAGGTGATTTCAAATTTTGAGTGATAATTTTTGTGAAGACAAAAAAGAATGAATTCAGTCAGTTAGTTTTTAGAGTGTGTGCAGTAGCAGTCTGAAATGGGAATGTTTTGTGTGAGTTCTCATTGTGATTCAGAGAAGCTCCTGAACAACAACAATTGTAGTTTTTTCTAGGTGTTTTTGCAATTAGTAGCTGAAAGCTGCTAACAATTCAGTGTTTTTCAAGGAACAGTAGATAGTTCCAATCAAATAGAAGGAAAGAAGAGCTCTACCTAGCTCATGATAGTTGTTTGAAGTTTGTGGCTGCAGCTCCAAATTGTTGTGTGTTTAGTATGTAAACAATAGATTGTAGTTTTAGTTTGAAAGCATTTCAAATGTAATTTGTCATTTTTTGACTTAATACAAAAAACTAGTTTGCATGCCTAGTTTTGTGCGTCTCCATTTAGCCTATTTTTGTTATTCAGCATTTTGGGTATTTCCAGTTTTACTAGAAAACAAAGTAGCAATCTTTGTGCATTTATTTTATTTGGATTATTGACAATGATATTCAACAATATAGACAACTAATTCTTTTTATGAAATTCAATCATGAGGGTTGAGTACGGCTTGCCCCAACCTAATCATGCATTTTTTTCTTATCACCCGGCTTTCAACCAAAAGAAATATTATCTTAGTTTTTTTTTTGGAGTTGTGGTTCAGGATTTCAACTTTTTCAACATAAGTAAACTTTTGATTCGTTTAGATAGTTCATCTGAAATCACATTAATAGATGATCTTTACTTGAAAAAGTAAGTGTGATTTCAGATGGACCACTTAAACAAGTCAAAACATAAAATGTGTTGTTTAATAAATTCATTTTTTAAAGAAAATGATGAATAAGGAGGCATCATAATGCATACCGCGTCCATGAAGGCTTCGACCAGTGTGACTTCGGCCATCATAACAACAGTCGTGGCTTCTGTGTTAAACTTGTCCTTGTGTTTGAGGTGCAAGTCAGACGGAGATGATCTGCGGTATCCGTGTGAACTGAAAAGATCTTTTGTAGGCGTCATGGAGGAAGGAGGCACGTCCATGTGTGTCATTTGAATCTTTGACGACATTCAGAGCAGCTTCTAATGCCCAAGTTTTGTCCAAATCACAGCTGATGCCTATGTTGTGACTAATTCGGTTCCTCGGTTTCCTCATTTCTAGGACTCGAGAGAATTCCATCAATTCAACCTCTTCCATTGATCTTCCAGTACCTAGCGAAACAATGCCCAAAACCCTCTTGATCTGCATTGACATAGAATCTATATTAGAGTTTAGAAAACAAGAGCCAAAAAAAATAGCAACTTTGGTACATAACCTCCCTAATTACAATCTTACCTCCTCCTTTAACCTGGAGTTCTCCACAGTCAGATGCTGCACATATTCATTCCAAGGAAATTATCCCGACAGAACAGGTCCTCCGCATGTTTACAAATAAAGGCCCCATGATCAAATAAATTAATGAACACTCATGATGGACACCATTAAGATGACATTTTTGACGCATGAAAAAGGTCAGCACATTCTTTTTAAGTCTAGCAATAAAGTTATTGACTAATATGGTCCCACCTATCATAACAAGATTCTTCATTCTTCACAAAATGTAATGCCATGCATTTAACAGAGGGAAATTCTATTGTAAGGTTGATAGTTGCAACTCCCTTGCACCAAAGAGAAAGCCCATTTGCATGTAAGATTAGTAGTTGTAACTTCCTTACCAAATGTAGTTAAAACAATATTCCAGGAGTCCCATAAAATAATAATTAAATAATATCTCAATCACATACATGGATTTCCAATTACCCATTCATAAAATATAATTAGAGACACATAAAAAATACATAGGATTGCAAGTTGTATCACATATTATAAATAAAAGTCAACGTGATAATAATAAACACATAACATTAAAATTTGCATGGAGAAACTCTTCTAGAAAAAATCTCCACCACCAAAGAGATACCAAGCTCATATCAATCAAGAACAATATCTACAAAAATATAATGCACTTTGGGTTCTTTAGTCTAGTAAAATTTTGGAAATAGAACATTACCTACATATAGCCATACTAAAACTTATGATGAAATGGATCTAATTTATAGAGAACTAAAGAGAGAAAGACAAGTGGTGTCCCAAAATCAACAACCAACAAAAACATGGTCTTGGAAAAATTATAAAGCCCCCATGATCAAATGAATTAATTCACTCAAGATTGAGATCATTAAGATGAAACTTTTGACTCGTGAAAAAGGTCAAGAGATTTTTAAGTCTAGCAATAAAGTTACTGACTAATGTGTCCCACCCATCATAACAAGATTCTCCATTATTCACAAAACATAATTCCATGCATTTAAGAGAGGGAAATTCCATTGTAAGGTTGATAGTTGTAACTCCCTCACACATAAGAGAGAGAAATCCCATTTGTATGTAAGATTAGTAGTCGTAACTCCCTTACCAAATGTAGTAAAAATAATATTCCAAGTGTCCCACAAAATAATAATTAAATAATATCTCAACCACATACATGGATTTCCAAGTACCCATTCATAAGATATTAGTGACACATAAAAAATATAAATCTAATTGCTTCTAGATTTGATTGTGTGGCAATCTTTTTTCATCAACGTTTGGGATCACACTCAATGATCCATCATCATGATGGATGACTGAGTGTGATCCCAAATGTTGATGAAAAAATACTGCAACACAATCAAATCTAGAAGAAATTAGATTTAAATTCATATCGATTGTGGAAATCTAATTACACTGACATAAAAAATACATAGGATTACAAGTTCTGATAGTGGATAAAAGAGGCCACTATATTCGACCTATAAAAAGTGCTAGAAACAAATATGTAGATATATTATCATATTTTGATTCTTTTGAACACATGTCCTAGACACAAAGACCGTCAAACCCATGACCACTTAAAATAGTATATTTGCCTAAAAATTAGTTAATTTTAAAAGGCCTCTATTATGAACATAAAATGTATAGAAAGTGGTGCAAAAAAAGAACACATAAGTAGGAAATACATTTTATTTTTGCAATAGTAGACATTGTCTTTTTATTTAGAAATAATTTATCCAAACTATTATGAATGTAAATTAGAATTTTGAAATTTATACATTATCTTTTTAACTCAATTAGATTGATATTGTTGAAAGAAAAAAAAAAAAAAATTACAAATTATAATGAATTTGCTTTCATCTTTAGAATGGAGGTTAAATAAAAGAATTTGAAGACAAACATCAGACAAAGGGTTATGTTGATGATTCTTAATATTGTGGTTTTATGTTGGTTCATCTCTCTAAAAAATAGAATTACACATTTTCAATCTTCAAAATGAATAAAACCTTATAGAAAACTATATTTTTCTCAAAAAAATACACTAAAACATGAGACAAATCTCAATATTAAATTAAAAACTTAAAAATAAAATATTTTTCTAATTTAATTCATTATTATAGAATCTACAAATATACCATCTATCAAGATAAAGTATAAGTATTGTGACTCCCAAAAACAACTGATGAGAACATATAAAACGACCAAAAAATAATATGATGTACGTAAGTATAATACTTCGTTCAATGTTGGATTCTTGTCCACAATGGTTCTCCTCATCCTATCCAAAAAAATTTAAGCTTCGTAGATCTAAAATCTTACAATGTTTTGCCCCAACATAAACACACGGTATATTATTAGAATTAACAGATCGACAATTTAAATATGAAACCCCGTCACATATAAACCATTGGTGCTGTTAGATATTCCTTTTGATTTAGCACTTATATTCATAATAAAATGCAGCTTTGATTCGCTGCACAGTGTTGCAAACAAAGTTACTCATTCTCTGTTGAGATTCCTCTAGGCAATCACTACAAACTACTTGAAAAGTGGCTTGAAGAGATGAGCCTTCACTGCGAGATCTATCCAATACACTGGTGCTGCTGCTGGCTGTGTTAGCAGCTGAATCTTCTGGCAATATGGTAAAAACAGAAGGAAGAAGTGCCGGGGAAGAAGGATCTTCTCCCCTCATTCCATGGATAATTGCTCCAACATCCAAGGTTGAATATACTATGAGAGATCCACATGTATCCGTGCAACTCTCCTTCAGTATGAAGGTCTCCATATTGGATGCCTGCAAATTATAATTGAAATCATATGCTAAACATCATAAAACAGCCGAACTAGATGATTGCAGCAATGATTTAGCTACTTACCGTCACACAGTAAAGAGAAATGCAGTTCCCAGGGTGTGGACCAATTGCAATGTGTTTGATTCGTTGCATTGACTTTCCTTCCAATGACACTTCCCACTTCACCAAACAAATAAAACTCAGTAAAGTATCTGAATAAGAAGAGTGAAGTAGAATACCATGGAATATATAAATTACAGGAAAAATTGTGGGCAATGTAGACATATAACCTTAGATCTCATTCGTTCATCTGTAAGAAAATCAAATAATCTTTGTGGAGAGACAGGAAGCCAGAGTGAAGTTGTAGCACATATGATTAGCCCCTTGTGTATGTTACTCATTCTTGTAGTGATTTTAACACTATCATGGAATTGAGTCGCAGATGAATGGAATTTCGATGCACTTATGTCTTGATAGAAGCAATTGATCATTCTCTGGGCCAGTTTCATTATGGCTCTTCCTTGATCTGCACAAGGTTATACATTAATTTCCTTTACTATTGAAGAAAAATTAACAGCTCCTAAAATTAAGAGACTGCTTCTGCTCTTTTATAAATGGACATTCACCTCCAAGTTGAGTGGAATTGAGCACCACCAATCGCTGACATTGCCTTTCTAGTGCAGCCACCCATCGCTGTGCACCCAAGGCCTTATCAGTGCCATCTCCTTGGGTTTCACTGTACTCCACCCATGTTATCTACCACAAAATAGTATGCAGATTGACTTAGTAGTGAAATGCATCCAAATAAAGGTCAAATTTTTTGAGGTTGACAGAAATGTAGACACCACTCTAGGGTTTTTGTACTCCTGGATTTTTATCTGAAGCTAAACAGTAAACCTTTTAACAATCTTCTTCACCCACAAGTACCAAAAGCTATGCAGAGAAGGGATATATAAAGGAAAATAGAGAAAGAAGGTATCATAGCCATTTTAGATTTACTGTGCAAACCTTGGACTGCCCGTTTGGAAGTTGTTGAATAATACGACCTGATAGATATTTGGAATGGAGGGTGGAACTATGGTAAGAGAAATCTACCACAGCCCATGCTCCCTCAGTCAGCTGGTGGCAATAGCGAAAGAAATGAATCTCTCTTATAGAACCCAAAGGTGTAGGAACTTGTAGCTCTGCATGCATCTGCTAAACCAAAACCAAAAAGAAAACAAAGAAAAATCTTTTGAGATCTCCCGTTTCTAATAAGCTCATCAAACCCAATTCTACATTGCCCCGCACACATACCAGCTGAAGTAATCCGCTTTTATTAGGTGGTGAAAGCCCTGGAGATAAAATTTGGAGGGTCTTGGCTGTTGTTACTATACCCGGAAACATCTCCATCCATTTGTTCTGCTAAGACAGTAGACTTAATGAATTAGGGTTTCGCAACTCAAAGTCAAATAAGTTTAATAATTAGTTTAAGAAAAAAAACCATCATAAGATGATAATGATATTCAATAAGATACACAACTAGTTTTTTTTATAAAATTCAATCATGAGGGTTGATGATTGCAATTTTTTTCTTTCACTGGACTTTCAATCAAAAGAAATATTATCTTAGTTTTTTGTTTTTCTGAAATTGTGGATCAGGATTTCAATTTAATCAACATATTTTAAGCTTTGATTTGCTTAGATGGTTAATCTGAAATCACATTAATAGATGATCTCTACTTGAAAAAGTAATTGTGATTTCAGATGAACCACCTAAACAAGTCAAAACTTAAAATATACTGTTTAACAGCTTATTTTTTAAAGAAAAAAATGAATAAGGTGATTTCAGATGAACCACCTAAACAAGTCAAAACTTAAAATATACTGTTTAACAGCTTATTTTTTAAAGAAAAAAATGAATAAGAAGGCATCATAATGCATACCACGTCCATGAAGGCTTCGACCAGTATGACTCCGGCCATCATAACAACAGTCGTGGCTTCTGTGTTAAACTTGTCAGTCGTGGCTTCTGTGTTAAACTTGTCCTTGTGTTTGAGGTGCAAAGCAGACGGAGATGATCTAGGGCACCCGTGTGAACTGAAATTATCATTTGTAGGCGTCGTGGAGGAATGAGGCACGTCCATGCCGCGTGCCATTTGAATGACTTCTACTACGGCATTCATAGCAGCATCTAATGCCCAGGTTTTGTCCAAATCACAGCTGATGCCTACGCTGTGACTAATCCGGTTCATCGGTTTCCTCATTTCCAGTATTGCAGAAGATTCCATCGCTTCAACCTCTTCCATTGATCTTCCAGTACTTTGCGAAACAATGCCCAAAACCCTCTTGATCTGCATTAACACAGAATCTGTATTAGGGTTTAGAAAACAAAACAAAAAAATAACAATTTTCATACATAACCTCCCTAATTACAATCTTACTTCCTCCTTTAACCTGGAGTTCTCCAGAGTCAGATGCTGCACATATTCATTCCAGGGAAATTCTCCCGACAAAACAGGTCCTCCGAATGTTTGACAAATAGATTGAAAATTCTCAAGCGCTTCTTTCAGAGTTCGGTTTTCACTTCTAAGCATTTCGTTCTCTGCACGAAGGTTGACAATTTCTGTACGTTCACTGAAAGCCTGCGCCACAACAGAAATTAAGACGCTTAACCCGGAACCATAACTACAAACTTGTCTGATAATTAAACTGAGGGCACACCTTAACTTAAGAACAACAGGCCTTTGCAGTTAGACACTGGAAACAAACTGAAATAAATAGAAACAAGATCTAACCTTCATCTGGGCACGACGATTTTTGAACCAATATCGTATCCTGTGAAGCGGAAGACCCAATTTGGTGCTTAGTTCCTGCTTCTGCCTATTTTCCGGGTGCTGGCACACCTTGAACAACCTATAAGTAGAGGGGAGAAACAGCATTACTAGCCAAGCCAATAAGGATATCATTGCATGAAAAGAGTTGCAGGAAAATAGTTAACGCTTACTCCTCCATCTCTTGAATTTGTGCATCAGTAAGGCGCGGCGGCTGTCTTGACCTTGTGGGTTGCTGCTGGTTGCTAACCTGGCTCTTGTGCTCGTCCATGAAATTCGATTGTTTTTCACACGATTGGATTAGAGGAAAATACTTCTCGACTCCACTTATAGGTGTTCTCACAATTCCGTTTTTAACAGAAACCGTGTGAGATTTTGGGTGCTATCGTTGTACATCATCTCACGAGTATTATTTTAAGTTGCAATGAATTAATTTTTGAAGAACACATTAAATATAGAGAAAACATTTTTTCCGCGATCCAATTCAGCAGTCCATATCTTAGGTATTTGGGGCGAGCTAGGGTGAGACTAGTCCTGTGTGAGTGAGATTCCTGCCCACAAAAAATCCCACCTCTCAAATCTAAATATAAGAAAACTTATTAATGGAATGTAAGATGCTAGAACTTTTTGTTGAACCCTATAAAAAGAAATTTAAAGTCTAGAAGCTATTGCTATTATGATTCTACTCTTTTAGTTCAATTAATGTTTTATATAATTTTTATTTATTTATTTTAAATTGATAATTTAAAATGTTATATATTTTATTTAAAGAAAACATATTTTAAATTAATGTTAAAAATATTTTGAATTTTTCATATTTAATATAATTTATATCTTTTTAAAAATTTAACTATAAAAATAATAATTATTTATCATTATCGAAATTAAAGTTAGATTTTTATTTATTGAATAATTAATTTTAAAAAATTATAATTACCAAAATAAAAATATAATTCTATTCTAAATATATATTCTAGTACAGTTTTTAAGAAATATTTTTTTGCTATAAATATGGCTATAATAAATTTCAAGATGGGTGGATTAGTATAGACACTACTTCATTCATTTAGAAGAATGGTAGGTGATACCTTACACATATAATCTAAAAATATATACAATTAAATTTCTTGAAAATAAATCCATCCAATCCATTTTCATTCAATTACCAAAATAAAAAATTTAATTCAACATTAAATTTCATTAAAAAAAAATTAAACCTAAATAAGAAAAAATAAAATACATTAAACTAAACATTACTAAATTTTACCATATTTATAAATAAATATATTTTAATTAAATCACCCAAAATAAATAAAGTTCAATTGCATTAGTTACAATGGATTAGTAATAATAAAAAAAAAATCTAATGCTTTGAATGCCATCCAACTTGTAGATTTTTTCAATAATAACTTAGGACTAGGTGGAAAAAGTTAGCACTCAAGCCATTACTTATGTACATAGATAGTATATATTAATTTGTTACATAGGGATAGAAGATAGAAAAATTAAAGGGAAACAAAGTGTTTTCCTATAGTTTAGGCCTTCCTAAAACCCTATGACCGTACTAATCATAATAACCAAAAGTGAATTACAATTTATAGGGGCTGACCACATGAGTTTTGACACTTGCTATGATGAGGGGTGGTTGATTCTCCTAATGCATAAATTTAGAAGTCATTTTTTTTTTCATACTATTTTAAATTAGTTATTATTTAGATTGTTGATAAAATAAAATCATAAAATCTAGATTATAGTGCTTTCTCATTAAATAATTGAACTAATTTTAATTTTATATGTATGTAAATATATTTAAATATGTGTGTATTTATGAGATTTCATAAGAGATTGATTGATAGATATTTGAAAGTTGAATTATTTTATATTTTATTTTGTTTATTTCATCTACAGTAAATATCTACTTTATTAAATTAAATAGAAAATTAGTATTTCAATTAACTTACATAAAAGAGAAGGATTTAGATAGGAGTGAAAATATTTTTACATTGATATGTTGGGAATAGGTGTTTTACACCTTATATAATATGGAGTATTTTAATTAAGTAAAATAAATAAATATTTTTTGTAGTACATTTAGGTGATGTATTTAGCCACATTAAATATTTATTTGGTTCTACATACAAATTTGTATGTAACATTAGATTAGTTATTTTATGTGTAGAGGCATAGAATAATTAATTAGAAAATTATTTAATAATGTAAGAGCTTAGTATCAAAAAGTAAATGAGGGGTCAATATTTTTATGTATTCATGGATTTGAGGTGTAACAACAGAAACTGTACGCCCTTGGGAATGGTACAATTATATTTAATTTGGGAATAATTAACATTAAAATGGACCTAATGATGCCTTGAACTAGTGTTGTGGTGTATTTTCTACATTCACATTGGATTTAAGGCCCCTTTAAGCTAAATAAACCTAATTGTGGGCTTAATTTAATGTTGTAAAGTGTATTTATTTACACTTTCAAATTTATTTTTTGTCCCTCTTTCATTTATGACCTTAATATCATCATTAGTAGGCCCCTAAGACCCTATATTGTGCATCTTAAGGCATAGTTTAACTAAAATCCTGACTTACACATCAAATAAACTTAATTTCATAAAACCACAACACTTTTACCACTTAAAAAGGCCATATGGGACCCATACGCCACTCTGTGTGTATGAGTCCCACCCAGGTGGGACCCATATGCTAGGTGTGGCATATGACTCCCATTTGCCCCATTTTTAGGGTTTTGAGTAGGAAATCTTGGTTTTAAGTTCAAATTTCATGAATGTCAGCCTGTGGGGTCTAATAAATGGGATATTAGATGGATTTCCTATATAAAAAAAGTCTCAAATCATTTTATTTCATTAAGAATTCATGATATCAAGTCAAGCACTCAAAATTTAACCATTTCAAGACTTTACAAGATCATCAAGAGAGCATTCAAGATCATTTCTAAGTCATTCAAGGGAAAATTCTTCATCATTTGTTGCAACAATTCAACATCCATCATCATGTCAAGGATATCAAGCATCAAGCATGTTATTGAGCTTTTGTTGTGATGTTGCATTCAAGATCTAAGGTCAAGCATTGTTCTACACTTAACTTGAGACCTAGATCTACATCCTTCATGGCCATTTCATGTTAGATTGTAGATTTATAAGACATCATTCAAGGTATCATTGTTCATGTTTCATGTTCCATGTTTCATCTTTCATGTCCTCATTTTTCTATCTCATAATTTGGTTTAATTACCTAAAAGGGGTTTGACCTAGGAAAGCCCCTATTCCCTAACAATCAACAAATATTTCTTCTCTTTGATGTGTGATTGCAGATCTAAGTGTCTTGGAGTTTGAAGATCCCTTGAATATTAGGTTACAAGCTTGGAGAAAGTTTTTGGAGTTGTCCCCACATTTGTGAGGTTGTTATCTTTACAAAAAGTCTTCTATAGGTCCAAAATCAAGGTTTTAGATCCAAAAACAAAGTGGAATAGAAAGAGCGGAGACTGGAGAGTAGAATCAGGTCATAAACCTCTAAAAAAGTACATGGGGTCGATACACCACCTTGGGTGTATGATTCCCAGTATTGCAAATTTTTAGGGTTTCTAGAGATTCAGAATCAACACTATTAGATTCCAATTTTGGCACAGAAAACCCAATCTAGGACTAATCACTCAGACTGGCGTATGAGTCCCACTCAGCATTAAATTCAATGTTTATAGAATTTCAAGACTTCATTCAAGCTCCTTCAAGTTCCTAGGTGCACACTTCTAATTTTACAACTTTTTGTTTTGATATATATGCATTTATAGGTCATTCATTCAAGTTTCATGCATCACTAGGCTTAAACATTAGATCTTGCATTTTATTAGTTTTTCCAAGCCCTAAATTGGTGGTGAATCCCTCATTAGTTCTTAATCCAACCCTAGGATACCTTATTACAAGATCTCCTTCTCTCTATCTATATTTTGATTGATATCTCTAAGGTGTCCTTAAGTGTAGCAAGTATGAAATAGGAACCCCGCCCTTGTGCTATATTCCTCAAAGGAGGGATGTACTATTTTCCTTGTCACATGAGGCACATGATTTTATCTTACCACATTGTTTTATTTTTGTGAGCTTGAATCTATAAAAGAAAGCACATGTTTAGTGTTTAAGGTTAATTGGGTGAGTGGGTTGTTATTGTAATTATTTTCTCAGATTGTAAGAGAATATGTGAACCGTGGCATGGTATGTGTGGTTACATGCTTGGAAACATGGAGAGTGCATTGGAGGAGATTGATGTTTTAGAAGTGTTCATGAAAACTATGTAAGTGTTTTGTAACATTTTATTCCTTAATTATACATAGAGTGTGGATGCTTTTGGAGGCTGGGTTTTTTCCTCTTCAGGTTTTTCTTAGGGTATATTGTACATGTTATCTTGTGGCTTATCTATTTGATTTTTTCATTATGCTTGTTTTGTAATCTTGCATGCATTCTTTTCTCTCATGGGGTTATATAGAAAATAGATCAAATTTTCTAGATATTATGTATTAATTTCCTAAAAGTTGGTATTAGAGTTGGATTCATGGTTGTGGGAGGTGTGAGATCTCAAATTTTGTATAAACCTTGTTTGAGTAGATCCGGTGTAAATTTGAGTCTATCAAAATGTATTAAAGGTTTAAGAAATTTTTGGTTTTTGTATAAACCTTGTTTGTGTAGGTTGTTAACTTGCATATTTGGGGTTTTGGGTTTTTGGAGTTTTGGAGTTCACAATTTTTTTGGTCTTATTCTAGATCTAAGGTTTGGAAAAATTTTGATTAAATTGGTTTCCTAGATGTGCTTCATATGAGGGTTTTATAGGAGAAGTTTCATAGATGGCCTTTTGAGACAAAATGAACCTCACCATTGGATCTAGGATGACCAACAAAAAAAAGTAATATAAAATTTACTCTATTTTGACCACTATGAAAATACAAAAAATGGACCCATGCCCTACTATCACTTGATCATATAATTTGGCATCTGTGTATATATTTATATATATATACCCTACCATAGAAAAAAAAATATTAAAAATATTAAAAAATAAAATCAAAAAATTGCAAGTTGTGGGGTCCACAACCCCCTATACCCTAGACAAATATTTGGGTACTACCATGATGTACTAGTAGGGTATACCTACTAATTATTGATTGATTTCAACAATAGGATATTAGCTCCAGTGGGGCTAAGTCCCTAGCTACTAAGCCATGATGTCGTGGAGGACCACCCCACTAGCTCTCATGGTGAGGAGAATAAAAAAATCAAATAGTTTTTATAAAAACATCAATTCTACCACCGTAAGCTCACTAGAGCATTGCACCTTTTTCCAACACCATCATAGAGACACAATACCACTACTCATTGGCATCATTCTAATATTAGCATTATGTTAGTCATGCGACTAGTCACCTTACCCCCCTTTCAAGCCTAAAGGAGTATTTTTCTTTTTAGGTGCATAAATTTCACCCAAAGTGTCAATTTTTGACTTCTAATAGTCAAGATAAAGATCTCTTCAAGCACTACATAATCGTACAAGTTTGGTTTTCTGATTTGACTTTTTTTTAGAATTTTGGTGCCATGAAATTAGATGTTTCTCTAGAGCATTATTTTGGTCATATCATAAATTTCACGTACCAAATTATATTTTTAATTCTGAATAGGTATTGGAGAGTCTTTGCAGTGTACTACATAGTGGATCATGTAGATTTTAGTTTTGATATGTAAAGAGAGTTTGGAACTTGTTTTATGAGTTTTAGATGTTTGAGATTCAAGGTGTTATTATGTGAGCATCCACATGAATCAAGAGGATTTTTCTATGGGATATAGATGGTGGTACAATAGATTATCAATTTGGTTATTCCTGATACAATTTTATAGGTGTTTTTAGAACTTTTACTTTGATGGTAATAGATACATAGGTGTTATTTTGGTTTGATGGCATGGATTGATATGAATAAAGAATAGGAGTCTCATTTTGAAGAGAGTTGAGTATAGGTACAATGATGGTGATGATTATGGTATCATAGATATGGAGATATATTTAAGCATTGGCATGACATGATCATGTATGTTTTTGATTGGTGGTGTGGTTCAATGCCTAGATGCTTGATTGGTTCCTTGACTATGGTTACTCATGTTTATGGTTCCAATTATTTAGAAAATTAGATATGTGGTTGATTTAATGTTTGATTCATGAGTTTTACAAGATTATCTTCTTTGATATATCATTTTTTTATATTACTTAAAATGTGATGATGAATTTGCATATTTCATTATTTTTGATCTACAAGTCATGAACTTGTGTAGACTATCACCCATTTGGTTGCAGTCAGATGACTTAGATGTGTATTTTTTGTATTCATGAGATTGAATTAGTATTGATACAAACTTAGTTATTTTTCCTTGTTTGTGGTCATTTGTGTATTTATATGTTACATTAGAATGAAGGGATGGATGATTAGATTGCTCGAATAGTCAGTTATTACAACTTGTATGTTCATAATGATGTCATGGATAGCTTGGATACAAAGTAAATATTATTAAATTTTGGTAGTGTTATTGTGTTTCCTTTTCTTAGAGAGATTGGTTCTAGTTTAGTGTTATTGGTATTACAATTGAGTGTGTGTGCACCATGATAATCTTTAGATTAGGAGAAACTTTTCATAATACCATAGATAACTTGTATCACAGTTCAATGGGAGCTTTGATAGTGATGTGTATTAATCATCTAGTTATGGATGATCTTTTATAATTTTTTGGTGTCATGGGAATGCTCTTGAATTATGATTCTTATGTAGTATGAGTGCTTTGATATCTTGAGTTATATTTTTAGGATATATTTATCTTCCTGTGATTGGAGATGTTGAGTCTTGGTTTAGAGTATGTTTGGTACCACGTCTTGGTTTACTCTAGATACATGGATAACTTGTATCACAGTTCAATGGGAGCTTTGATAGTGATGTGTATTAATCATCTAGTTATGGATGATCTTTTATAATTGTTTGGTGTCATGGGCACACTCTTGAATTATGATTCTTATGTAGTATGAGTGCTTTGATATCTTGAGTTCTATTTTTAGGATATATTTATCTTCCTGTGATTGGAGATGTTGAGTCTTGGTTTAGAGTATGTTTGGTACCACGTCTTGGTTTACTCTAGATACTAGATGGAGTTTTGGCATGATATAGGTTCTCTTAAGACCAATATGTGTGCATTGGTGCATGAGATTTCCTAGGAGGAGATGTTAGATCGTGGTGTCATGATTGGGCTCTTGATTCTACAATTGGAGATTTGACAATGGTCTTGTTTTCTCTCTTGGTATAGATTGTATTGGTCATGTTCTTTTAAGCTTCATGATGATATGGTATTGTATATGTAGCTTATCATGGATTGATCAATTATAGGTGCTCATGGATAATTGGAGACTTGGGTATGGCTAGAGTTCTCTTGGGACTATAAAGACACTTTTTGAGATGGTTACTCTTTGTATATTTTATTATGAAGATTGATGAGCCTTCATTTGGACCTGGATGTGATTTCATGATGGGCCTATAAAGGATATTATTCTTGGATTGATTCATGATAACATGGGTATCCTAGAGGAGTATTCTCATTACCCATTGTTGGTCTACTTGATAATTTATCATCTAAGAGGTATTTTCCCATTCTTGTTTTTATATGTCTTATGTTTTATGCTTTTTCTTCTCATGGATGTCGATATTGAGCTATGAATAGTTAGCAATGGAGGGTTCATTTAAGGAGTGTTTAGCATGGTTATTTGCTTGTGTATGAGTTGTTTTATGGTGTCATTTATGAGGATCATAGGAGATGTTTTAATATTTCATATCATTTTAATTATGATATTATTTCACAGCATAACATTTTTTAGAAATAATATAAATTCATAATTTCTTAAAAATATATTGTTAATATTGATATGTAGGACATACATTTTTTGTATATTTATTTATTAATATTTATTTATTTAAATTAATTATAATTTATAGTAATATTTAGTCATAGCACATAATATTTTATTTTATATATTAAAATGATTATTTTTTGTTGAAACAATGAAATCGATACAAAAGGAAAACAAACTTTTCTTACACTTTTTATTTTTCACATACATTAAAAGAGACCATTATGATTGATAAAATGTGTAACTTTCACTATAAAATATAAAATAAATATAGTAATTACATAAAATATATTAAAAATCATGCGTTTTTAAAAACTCACTCCAAGAGTTAAATCCTACAAAATATCATGTCATGGTGACTCTATTTTGTGGTCCAAACCTTACTTCAAAGCATATATTTATTTTGAAAACTAAGTGGGTAAAAGTGGGAGAGAAACATAAGTACCTTAAAAAACATATTCATTCAATGGTACCTTCTTATAAGGATTTTCAATATGTAACATTTCTAAGAAATAGGAAAAAGGTCTTCATTTGAAGCTAGCTTACATGTACCTTTGAATAATGAAACTTCATTCAAAAGTAAACCTTCATTTGAAAATTTCCAATGTTAGAATATCTTCATTTGAACCCCCTTCATTTGTAGCTTATGTAATTATAGTAACAAAGATAAAACTTTATTTGAATATGTTTAATGATCTTTACCTTCCAATTAATAGGGCAGGCTGATGAGACACTCACAGCCTTTCATGCCTGGTCTCACCTTGAAAAAACCTTTGGTGTTACTCTCCACCTTCTTGACCTATAGGTCCTAAATCTTGTTAGGCACCCCTGGTTCTCCTGGCCAACCCTACTATCATCTACATACACCTAACCAAGCCAAACTTGGTGCTTTCTCCTCCATTTTCTCCCTAGCCCTTAATCTTCCTAAAGGCTTGCTAACTCTCCAAACCTCACTAATTTGTTGTAGGGGTGTGTGGTGTCTATTATAACTTCAAAACCATCCCTCTATGGTTCTTGAACATTCACAAGACTCATTTTCCCCATCGCTTTCTCCAAAACCTATTTTAGTGTTTAAGAAGGGCTAG
>VDFB02278209.1:0-47628 GCA_007258455.2 Sequoia sempervirens | reverse complement strand
TTCAACACAAATTCATTCTCCTTAATGTTGTAAGAAGCAATTTAACATGTAACAAAACACATAGAAGCTTACACCTCCATCCATAGTACAGTAGACTGAAAACTAATACTCTAAACCATACATAGGGTTAAACAACAAAACAAAACCTTGTGCTTATTTTAAAAAATAGGAAACAAATCATGACAATGGTTAAGGCTTCTAGGTAAACATAAATGGAAAACGGGTGAAATAAATTAGAAAAGAAACCTCAATCCTTTGCACTTGTCTATTGTATTTTATCATAAATTTAAAATTCGTGAAAGCCTACAAAATTTAAAATACAACCCTCATGCGATACACGGGTAGAGGAAATGATAACTGCATATCAAAAACATCATAGGGTGTAAAATGATGAAGCATAGGCCAAAAATATCTATCTGTAAACATGCTTAATAGCAACATGAATGATCCAAGGAAAAATGGCCAAGTGAGAACCTTATTTTAAATTCAATCCATACTAAGATATAATCCGTTATACAGTCTTATGTTAAAACATCTACTTCACATTCAGCAGCTTCCAAGAAAATGTGTTACAAAAGAAACATGTAATGAAAGAAAGAAGAGTTGGATCCAAATTCACCAATGTAGTTTAGGAGGAGGTATTTGTGAACAAACACAACTTAGCAAAGAAACAAACAAGCCTGTGACTTCAACAAAAATGAGCTTAACATAGAATTTTGGATAAAACTTTTAGAGACAGCATTAGAATCAAATTTTCAGCAACTGTGAACTACAGAATCAATAATCAAAGACTCGATAAATATAAAGAAATCAAAAGAGCTTTCACAAGCACATACACTCACAACACAAATGACTTCAACAGAAACATAAATTTGAATTAGCTAAACCATTCGAGTATGTTCAGTTACAGAGTTCCTAGTTAAACCTTTGGTTTAAGGGACATAGCATATTAGAATCAATGTGAAAGAAACATTAGTACTTCAAATTTATTGAAAAAGAGAATTGTATCTTCTAGCAGATAAACACTAAATACACAACAATAACCTTAGATTATTGGTTTAAATGAGACTTGAACAAAATTCTTCAGAGTGTATATTTCTTGCCTAAATGATGGGGTAGTAAGATCTGGGTGTATAAAGCAACGTTGTCTGGAACTGTGTAAGCTCTCTCTAATGAAAAGGCGTACACGTCTTCTCACATTGAATCTATGCAAATTGAAACCACTTACATCAACAAGACAAAGCAAGGGATGAATTCCATGTTTCACCAAGATTTTAGGACAGGATGGGGTACATGTTTCGAGGATGGATTTTATGGTCATTTTTGGAGATGGCAGAGGATGGAAAAGGAGATAGTTATATGAAAGGTTAGCAGGAAAATACCATATTTTCACCAAATACTTACATGAGAAACAAAATATAAATATTCTATTATCATTAAAATTAATGACAAAATAAAGTTATCAATTCCTGCTGGGACTTACCTCCAACACTTCTATAAAATATTTTAGTACACCTACTTTATCTAGAGCTCCTCTCTGATCTGTATTCTTCAATTTCCTAATATCAACCACCAAGGCTTTCCCAACAACAAATGAGAATAGATGGGCATCAATTAGCCTGCACATTGTCAGTAGAACAAATTTAGAAACTCGGACTTGTACTTACAGATCACTAGATATAAAAAAAGCAAGATTTTATCTTCTAGTGAATTTAAAACATTTTCCTCTAGCTAAGATACAAAGTCTGTGAGGAGAACATTTTTTTCCCTATATTTCAACAAATTATTAGCTTAAAAACATTAAATTTCTACAATCCATGATATCAATATAGTAATATTTCTGGATTTTGACTGTGTAATATTTTTTATCATCAATGTTTCAAATTATTCTCCATGATCCATCATCAGGATGAGTTAAAGCCAACGAAAAAGATTCACAATACTTCTGTGTTCTACACTTTTGTAGATTTTGTTTGTTAATATCTGCATAAAGGAATTGAAATCTATAAGCACCAAGAATCTACATGCAGTTACAAGATTTGTGAAAACAATGGTAAAATAAATAAAACAAAACAACAAAACATAGTATGTATAAGGTAAGAAATAATCATTTACCTAAATTAATGTTTAATATGAACATCATGAACTAGTAGCTCCATTAAATCTCCCACTAAATCCCTAAGATAGTGGCCATAATTTACCATACTCTGTAATTTTCTATGGCTTAATCCATAAAACATAGAAATTTTCATGTTTTCCTTTATCCTCTATTCTACCATTCCACATGAGGACAATGTCTCCAACCTAGAATTTTTATTGCAATGTTGCCTTGTTAAAGAGACATTTTTTGCCTATTTTTGTGACATGATATTTTCATGTGCAATCCTCCTATTATCATCAAACACTACTATTTTGAAAATTATATGAGAATTTTGCATCAATTTATCTCTCTTAAATATCTTGTAGTAGTTGATACACTAAGATATTCAAACTATTTATCATATTGGCATATAATCCATTCATAAGTTCAAATAGATTTTTACCAATAGCTACTATGTAGTTTACTGTGTTAGCCCATATTACATACTTCAACTTGTGACATGCATTTTCTTATTCATAACTCCAACATTACCACCAAATATGATAACATTCCATAATTTTAACTTCTTTACTATTAGTGTGTACTTCTTATTGTAGTGGTTTAGGGTTTATTTACTAACACAATCATATTCCACTTGCAAGTTGATGATAATGTGGAGTTCATGAGCTCCCAATGGAGTCACAATGTAGATAATGGTTGTATTGCTTCTCGTGTTTTCAAGAGTTATATTGCTACACCTTCCATTCTCTAAAAATGGGAGTAAGGATTATTTATTGGATATGTTGATTCATAATACATTAGATTGATAACTCTACTAATCCCTTAATTATGAGTTTTTCTATCAACTTTATTCTATTCTCCTCTTTCATATTTTGTTATGATGATATGTCTTGAAAATCATAAGGGTGGAAAAACTCCAAAAAAGAGTATGATAATGGCATCTCATTCACTATATCATGCAATTTATAATAGAGACCCAACCATATTAATTGTCTTTTTGGCAAGTTTCTACACATCTTGAACTTTGCAATTTGTTCTCTATCTATTGTCACATCAAAAAACTACTCCACATCTTCCAATCAAACCTCTTAATGGGATTTTCAATCCCCTTTTATACCTCCCTTACATTTGCACAAAAAAGGGGTTGATAGTTTTGGGATAGAAACAACCACCATTTCAATTTCCTCGCTTTCGAATACAAATATTTTCTTGGCAAGACAACATTTGTCCATTTAACTGCCATTGATCAAGTCTCCAAGATCGACATGGCTCGTAAGTATTGGATATCCACTCAGCCCATTGTACCCGATAAATTTGTGAGCATAGCATAAGTAGTCTTTCATTGTGGTTGAAGCGAGAGAAATTGTCGCCTGAGGAAATGTCAATTGTCACAGCCTCCAACATTAGAACAACCATTATAGATTGCTCACCATGAATGCATCCACAATCATGATCCCTTGGGAACCAATGGAAATAGTTGTAATCAGACAACTTACATCATATAAATAGTTTATTCTTGTACATAGAGCCAATGCTGGTTCTACCGAATGCAACAAGCACATGTTTGGATTTTTTTATTTATTTTCAATTGAAAATTGCAAGCTAGTTTTTTTGTTCAACTGCTGATAATTTTTAACTAGTTAAAAGACCCAACAAATTCAGGTTTAGTGCTTTAGATTGTCAAAGATAGGTGGACTTGTAGTGATTGATAAGATCTATCATGATTTTGAATACCTATTAGGCCAAGATTTTGAAAAATGTCATAGACCAGTGTAGTGCCAATTTTAGATGGGCCTGCAATTTATCTTTAAAAGCATATTTGGGGCAGGTTAATCTACATTGAGAGTCTAAAATGCCATATAGTAATTACAAGACACTGAGTTAAATGTATACTCAATAAAAAATTTCAAGACTCAACATATGATTTCAAAGACTCAACATATGCTTTTAAGAAGAACTGGTCATGTCTGCATTTGCTTTGGTTGAAATATAGTTTATACATATACTTGAATTGAGTTGGAGCTATAACAGGCCAGGTACAATTTGAACATTAGCACATGTTAGCACAATGGACTGCCTGCATGTATATTGTATTGTAATGGTTTTGTACGTAGAGACAAAGGATTTTTGTAGTATTAAACTTGAAATTTGGTTTGTTTATTGCTCTTGGGTGGTTGATGGTTGGTTTTTTGATGTAGATTGTGATCAATGGTCAGATTCTGATTATGTTATTGAATCAACACTACACACTATAAGAATACGACAGGCTATGGAATAGCAAATAAAATGTTCTAATCTCAAGGCTTATATATTGAACACCAGTGCAGGGTGAAGAAATCCTAGAAAGAGAATAACACCTGTGCAGGGCCAAGAAAGCTTAGTAAGAGGATATGCAGATGTAAGGTAGTGCTACTAAATATCGGTGGCTAGTTTATACAATAAGTAATGTGGATGTTAGGATAAGGTAGAGAATGCCTCATTCTCCATCCAACTCCCCACATGAGATCTTACTTGCATTGCATCACATCACTCGCTACACAGAATTTATTCCTCCAGAGTACACGGATATCAATGACCAATGATCCCATCAATGGGAGAAAAAAGCCATAGATAAAGTCCTACCACTATGCAGAGTCATAAGCCCTTGAACACTCAACCAAATACATGATTCCTTGGTCCCTCACTAGCTCTAGATTCGTCTACCTTCCCACCCCTATCTCGGGTTCCATGAAATGGTTGGGAACCGATGGAATGGGAACTACCCCTTCTACAAGATCCATCGATCCAGACAAAGCACTTACTCTCCCAACCCTAGCTCTTCCTAGTTGGCAGGAGTGCATTAATAAGTTCGACTAGGCATCAGAGAAACATGGTCTCGTGGAATGCAATAATAACAAGATATGCATGGGATGGATTTAACGAATGGGCTTTTGAAACTCTCAAGAAAATTAGATCGGTAGCATAAGGCCAGATTGCTCAACCTTTTCCAGCTTCCATTCTACCTGTGCCAAAATGGGAGATTCCAAACAGGGTAAGGGCATCTATCAAGAAATAAAATAGATGGAGTTATAGTTTTCAGATGTTGTAGTTCCAATTGCATTGGTAGACATGCATGCAAAATTGAAGAAGCGTAGACATGGCACGTGAGTTGTTTGACAACAAAAAGTGAAAGGCGCATAGACAAGGCATATGAATTGTTTCAGTAAAAAGTGGAAGCATGGACAAGGCATGTGACTTAATCTTGACAAAATGCCTTGAATGAATGTGATCTCAGGGCTCGAATGGCTGCAAGGTATGCACAAGATGGATTTGTTGAAAAGACATCAGAAACTATCAAGCAAATGCAATATGCAGGTGTAAAGCCGAATTCCACAGCATTTACTAACAAAAAAAGACAAAACAAAACAAAAAGATGAAACGTGGGGCACACCTGTTGCTGAAATTAGGTCCTTCATAGAAGCTTTATTACTATAGCTTGCCCCAGACCTTGGACCCATGTTGATTCTCTGAAAATCCCTTATCGTTATTGGAAAACCCCTTGTTTGTTGTGCTTCGTGACCCCTGTCTGTTGATCACTTTTCTCCGTGTCGGTTGTCGTGTCTGTTCCTCAATGCCTTTGTTCCTATTCTTTGGCTCTTCTATTTGTTCTGTTCTTCTATTTTTTCTTTGTCATTCAGGAATCAGGAAGCAGGAGAATTTAGATAAAGAGGGAAAAGCCTAAAAAAAAAGAAATGCATAAGGAAAATGTGGAGGGAAAATGTGGAGGGAAATAAAAAAGTGTTTTAGAGAAAAGTGTTTTTTTATTGTCTTAATTTAAGACAATTAAAAAATTAAATCTTGTCTTAAATTAGTGTCTTAAAATCTCTTTGTATGTAGTAGTGATGCTTGTATCAGAGTACTGAAAATGCCATTTCAAATAAAATTTGTTCTGAATTTACAAAAATATCAGCATGCAGAAAGGCTCACCTGGTAGATGCTAGTGTCTTAAAACCTCTTTGTATGTAGTAGTGATGCTTGTATCAGAGTACTGAAAATGCCATTTCAAATAAATTTTGTTCTGAATTTACAAAAATATCAGCATGCAGAAAGGCTCACCTGGTAGACGCAAAACCCATAACCTTTTGAATTCCCGGTATCTCTATCTTTACATTCACCTGTGTTCTATGTAAAATTTTAGATCTTTTTCATCTTGTCTACTGTGATATCAAAAACAAACTTGAAAACAAATGTGAAAAATTTGAAGGTTCTTATTTAAATTCACCATTCTCATAACTGAATTGCTTGTGTATTCACAGTCACACCACCATATAATGAAATAATTAGGAATGAATTTATAGTTGTCATCAGTAGGTGGAAAATTAGTTTGAGAACACTAATTGTATCAAATCTATTGAGATAAACAATGAAAATAGACTATTAATTTACAACGATTTGTTTTAGAACGAGTTTGTTTTGCATAAAGATCTGGGGTTTTTAACAATATTACTTGTTTGCTTGCAGACGGCCCACGGGTTGAAGAAAATGACAGCTAGGGCATAATATTTTCTACAAATCCTGATCATTAAAAAGCCAATACAATGATCACTTCCCGCCACACCCATTGTAAGCCTTCCTGCCAAAAGAAACTACATCCCAAGTGCAACACCACGGCTATAGCAGCAAATGGGAGAGCCAACTTAGAGCCATCAAAAAGATGGGAAAACACATCAGTTTTTATTTTAGGGAAAAGGTGTGGGAAAATTAATTATATTTTTAGGGAAAAGGTATTTTTTCTATTGTCTTAATTTGAGACAATATAAAATTAAAAAAATAACTTAAATATGTTTAATTTCTATTGTCTTAATTTGAGATAATTTAAAATAAAAAATATAACTTAAATATGTTTAAGATAAAATTAGTATTTTGTCTTAAATTATCGTCTTAAAGGGCCCCTCTATGTAGTAGTGAATTGTCATCTTATTATTTCAGAATATTCTTTGGTTGCACTATAATATGTCCACCTCTTTGTTTTGAAGCAATTCTATTTTATCCTCATTTATTTGGCAATTGTTTTGGCAAAGCTAGCAGTGAAATGTAATATTCTTGTAATCATTGTGTTGCTCCTATTCAAGACCACCTACTTTCAAGATTAAGATTAACACAAACAAGCCTTGTTATGAATCCTTGGTTTCAAAATAAGCTTGGACAATATAGTAAATTCACCTATGCAATGAGCAATCATTCTTAACACAATAAAAAATGGTCTGGTCGCATAAAGATTTGAAAAGTAAAATTAATTGAAACCATGGAAAGCGACTTACCACAGGATTTTGCACAAATCGTGTCTGATGCGAAAAAATGGGCAGAGGTTGCAACCCTAAATCAAGTGTCACGCTTTCACTTCTCCATTTTGGTGGGGTGCCTTGAAAATAAGATTTTGACTTTCACTTTGATATTTTAGCAAGTTATACCTAAAAATAAGGTTTTGACTTTCGCTTCTCCATTTTGGTGGGCTACGATTGAAAATAAGGTCTTGACAAAGGTTTTAGAGTATGTTTATTAAAATGAAAATTATGGCCAAGATTTTAATAATGAGCACATTTTGACATGTTAAGTACATATATAAAATTATTACTAGTAGTTGCACCTTGGTGTGCAATAGGTACATCGAAGAGGTATGAAAGGTCAATTAGAGAAAATTTTGGTGTATTTTTTTAGACATATGTGTAGTACATGAGGTCAATTGGTAGGTCATTTAGCAAATGATTTTGTTTATGTAACAAAGGTCTCAATTAGCATTCACTCAATAAATATATATTTTAAATAAAAAAATTCATTAGACAAAATTATATATTTGTAATAGTAAATTTATTACAGGAGTTCAGTTTATTTTTTCTCTATCCACCTCTCTATATCTTATATATATCTCCCTATCCATTTTATGTCTTTCTCTCTCTATATCTTATCTCTATCTCCCTCTCTCTTTTATGTCTTTCTCTCTCTATAAGTTTGTCTGTCTATATCAAATGTCATGCTACCTTGATCATAACTCCCCAAGGACACATACCATTCTAGGATTTTTGTCATGAAACAAGTAATCAAAAGTTAGTTTTTCTTTTCTCTATCTCTCTTTCCCTTTCTATCTCTTATATTTCTCTCTTGTATTATCTCTCTTTTTTCTATTCCTTTCTCTTTCAATCTTTCTCTCCATCTATATCTCTATTCCTCTTTATCTCTCTACCTCTATATTTCTTTGTCTCTATCTCTCTTTTTTTATCTCCATCTTTATCTCTTCTATTATAATTTAACTAATTTATATAAAAATACTTGTAAACTATTTGTAATATCATTATTTTCCTCCAGTAAATGTAGAGTATGTAAACTTATAAGTAGCTTAGTATATATTTGAGAATTGTATGCATATTTATCTTCCACACTACATAGTTGGGCCCTTTGAGGAGTTGGGTATTCAATTTAGAAGAAACTTTGGTGTTCATATAATGATGACACCACAAAACAAAATAATTATTCCACAAAAAATATTAATTAGTAATTTTATTTGTAATATTTTATTATTAATTATGGCAGACTACAATTGAAAATAAGGTCTTGACAAAGGTTTTAGAGTATGTTTATTAAAATGAAAATTATGGCCAAGATTTTAATATAATGAGCACATTTATTTAGTCATTTTTATCTGTCTAATATTAGTCATTTATTTAGTCATTTAGTTGTGATTTTACCCGATGACCAAATTAGTCACTTATAAATGACCATATTAGTCATTTATTTGTCAAATTCTACTAGTGATTCTAGTTGTATTTTTCTTTGTTTGCTAACACTAATGAGCCTATGATTGTTAGATAGGCTATGGGTATGCATGATGTAGATTCTTGGATGGAATCCATGAATGAAGAGATGGTGACATTGAAAAATAATGCTACATGGGATCTGGTACCTTTTCTTGAGGGACAAAAACCTATTGGATGTAAATGGGTGTTCAAGAAGAAAATGGGTCTTGATGGTAGTGTTGAGAAGCATAAGACAAGGTTGGTTGTGAAGGGATATTCCCAGGGGGAGGGAGCAGATTATGGAGATATTTTATCTCTAGTAGCTAAGTTGACATCCATTTGATTCTTGTTATCACTTGCAACAAATTATGACTTGGAAGTCAAGCAAATGGATGTGAAGATAACTTTCCTTCATAGTGATTTGGAGGAGGAAATTTATATTTTACAACCAAAGAATTTTGTTGTGAAAGGTAAAGAGAATCTAGTGTGCAAGTTAAGGAAATATTTGTATGGTCTAAAACAATCTCCTAAGATGTGGTACCAAAAAAGATGACATCTATGTGTTGTAATTGGGATTTCTAAGATCCAAATTTGGCCATTGTGTCTATTACAAGACTAATAATGGTTGAATTCTCATTAGTTTCTTATATGTGGATGATATGTTGTTCATTGGGAATGGAAAATGTATGATTTCAGATTTGAAATCTCAATTGTCAATACAATTTGAGATGAAATATCTAGGTGTAGCCAGGTATATTCTAGGGATTGAGATCAGAAGAAATAGAGTTAACAAAAAGCTTTGGTTAAGCCAAAGCAGGTATGTAAACTCTATGTTGGAGAGATACAACATGACTACTTGTAGATAAATGGTTGTTTCAGTTCTACAAAGGATGAATCTTTATGTGGACGATTATCCAAAATCTCTTACCAAGATGGAGGACATGACCAGAGTTCCTTATGCGAATGTTGTTGGCAGCTTGATGTATGCCATGGTCTGTACAAGGCTAGACATTGCCCAAGTAGTGGGAGTCCTTAGTCAGTTTATGGCTAATCCTTTACGAGTGCTCTATGATGCAATGAAGAGAGTGTTTAGGTACTTATGAGGTAATTTTGATTATTCCCTATGTTTTCATGGTTATCCTATTGTACCTCAAAATTTAGTGATAACTTTTGAATATGTGGATTCAAATTGAGCGGGTGACATTGACAGTAGGAGATCCACTAGTGGATATGTTTTCATGATGTTTGGTGGTGCTATAAGTTGGATGAATAAGCGGAAAGCTATAGTCACTTTTTCCGCTACTGAAGCAGAGTACATGGTAGCTACTCATGCTTGTGAAGAATCCATTTGGCTTAAGCTACTATGTTCAGATATTGGTTTTTATTCAGGACAGATTACTATCTTTTGTGACAACCAAAGTGCTCTATGTTTAGCAAAGAATCCTACTTTCCATGCCAGAACAAAGCACATAGATGTGCAATTTCATTTTGTGCGAGATATGGTGGAATATGGAAAGATGAACTTGCAAACGGTGGAAACTTTGGTGAATTCTTTAGATTCACTAACAAAGCTAGTAAGCACAAATAAGTTTAGATGGTGTGCCAGGTCTATGGGCCTTGTAGCCTGAGCAATGATACAAAGACTCCTATAAGGTCTTCGACAAGTGGAAGAATGTTGGGATTAAGGGTGTCTCAACCTTAGTGAGTCCCATGATTAAATAATTAATTATTTTCCCCTAAGTTGTTGATTTTATTTATTAAATGCAAAAATATATGTTTCCAAATTGTTAAGTCACTTTGTGGGACCCAACAAAGAGTTGACATCCTACATGCAAGGTGAAAAGGATGAGAATGTGACACTTTTCACATGGGTGCTCATTTGGGGAGAAGCAAACATTAAAACCTCTAAAAGGTGTGCCATGTTGACATGTGGCAGTCTAATTTGGAAGTAAGCTTTTGGTGGGGCCCACTTGTGAGCATATTTCTCTCTTTGAAAAAGCAGAAGCAAAGGAAGGTGACACTTGTCACCTAGAAACTCATTCTATCATTGAGAATTGTGAAAATTTCAAGGAGTACCATGATGCCATGTGGCATGTGTTTGACTTGACTAAAGCTTAGAAAGGAATGTTGCTAAACGGAGACTAAGTTGTCACTAGGAGTCATGGTTGAGTTCTAATTTGGTAGTTGACTTGATTTTCTCTATGGTATGCCTTGCATGTGAGGTTACTTTCTTTTTGGAGTTGCAAGCCTTGCATGTGCTTGCATGTTGTTACATGTTGGTGCATGTAGATGCATGTTTGACAAGTTGCTAATCAGGTCACTTGGGACTCGTGCATGTTGTTAGTTTCTATAACATGCTCATTGTTCTACCCATTGATTTTTACTATGTTTAACCCACATGTGAACAGTTTATGCTACTAACATTTAGGCAATAATTTTTTTCCTTTTCTAATCGAATAACAAGATGCACATTTGAAACAATCTCATTTCAAACTTTCCCATTGCATTACAAAGAAACATTACTAAATTCCAACTAATGAATCCATTTACATAATTTCATGATAATATTTTCCATTTATAATTTCTCAATACAAATAGAGATACATGAATACATATATATCTTCCAAGAGCTTAATGAAATAGATATACCATCATAATACAATGATCTAGATGTCCCCAATGTTGGTGCATACCTCTTAGCTGTCCCCATTATTGGTGCATACATTCTAGGTGTCCCCAAAAATGGTGCTTACATCCTCAAATCCTAGTCGCCAACTATATGAGCGAGAGCATCACTCAAGCACTTTTCTACCAACCATGGACTTACTACGGTCCATCACACATCTACCTAACTAGTAAGATGGCCCTACCCTTGGATGAAGAGATTGATTTGGTAACCTCATAATACTAGCCTTCCTAAGCATAGTGTTGTGTCCTATATATCTAGAGCTACCATACATTAGCTACAACTTACATGTATGACTTCCTTTCCTAGTATGCAATCCTAGATCATAGTGAACCGACAATGTAAGCAGTGGCTACTTACACTACTTTGGCCAAAGGATTCAACACCCACTACTTCGAGTGTAGGTCATATTTTCACCCACCCTTAGGTCAATTTGGTATTTGACCATTCATAATCATAATGTACATTCAGTCTAAAAGGTGATAACAACTGACTAACTAGGTTACTCCATTTGCCATGGATTATCCTAACCCCAAGAATAACCAAGTTAACCACATGGATAAACATAATGTCACATTATTAAATGACTCTATTTCAAAAGTATAAACTCAACAATAAATGTTACCATTAAAGAGTATAATCTCAACAATAAATGACTCCAATCAAAAGTATAATCTCAACAATAAATGACTCCAATCAAAAGTATAATCTCAAAAATAAATGACTCCATTCAAGAGTATAACCAACAATCAAGTGATCATAAAGAATCTTAAAACCTCTACATTCAATATGACTCAAATATTCACATGTTTACAATGTTCACTAAATTTATATAAAATTTGGAGGACATTAGCCTAAGAGGAGTATGTGCTTCTCCACCTACAAGTCCTCTTCTCAATACGACTTTGGGTTGCTAGGACGTGAGTCCTCTTCTAGAATTTCGTGAATAGGAATAGACTCTTAATCAAAAATAAGAAAATTGCATAACCAAAAAATACATTTTTCAACCCTATTGTTGAATACTGATATAAAAATCAAGTATACACCCTAACCCTAGGGAAAATACTTTTCTCCTACTTTCAAGGTGATATGAGTAATCAAACAAGTATAGATTATCAACATGGTTTGCATAACATCGCAACCTATCAATGATGACATGTCTATCATGCTATCATTCCCGTTGTAATACTAACATCATTATCCACAAAGGTTTACCCAACATCACAAGATAACAAATTCAATATAATACTTCAATGTAATATTAACTCCCATACTTCACAACCTATGAAGTATGTATAATCTATAAAAAATTAGGTATTTAAGCTAATACACTAAGATTATCTTATATAACCACACAATTTCAACAATTGGAATAGATATGTATATATATAGTCCCAACCAATAATGTCTCATAATAAATCACCCAAAGATCATGCAAACTCCTTAAATAAGAATGATAAAAATATCAAACAAGAAAGTTC
The DNA here is from genome assembly GCA_007258455.2 of Sequoia sempervirens. NCBI lineage: Eukaryota > Viridiplantae > Streptophyta > Pinopsida > Cupressales > Cupressaceae > Sequoia > Sequoia sempervirens. The sequence continues at coordinate 34,590 of VDFB02278209.1, read as the reverse complement.
AACAAAATAGACAATTCATCTTTCCACAAATAGTGGTATTCATAGACAAATAACATGTCAACATAAAGAGATTAGAGAAATAGAAATCAACATGCTTGGAATTATAGCTCCAACTGATATTACTACTTTCCAAGCTCAACCTCCACAATCACAATTGCTACTCCTTCTAACCTCAACCTATCTCCAAACCCTAGCTATTGCAAGTATGAAGGTGTTGTCATTAGTGTCAACAAGCCTGTGTTGTTATTGGTGGCAACTGTGTAGTGGTTGAGAGAGATTGTTGTAGTATTGTGTTCTGGTTTTGCTTTGCATTGCCTGTGTGGTTCAGATATGTTGGTTACAGGTATTTAAAGATGTTATATTCAAAAATTTTGGTGATGGATCATTTTACATAAGAAGTTTTGTTCACCAATATGTCAACTGTGCATTACAATAGGACTTACGATTCTGAGTGAGAGTTGATGGTGTTGGTCTCTTGCCTATGTAAAGAGGATTCATGGTTTGGTGTTTTGGAAGATGGTCTTCTGAGTTACATTGTGCAGTAGTGTTGTCAGGATGTATTGGGCTTATACATTCTTCAGGTGAAATTTGTTGCGAAGGAGTTTGTTAGTTTTTAGGATTTTTTTGGATCATGTTCAGGTGAAGTTTATTGTACAAAAGTTATGGATTGATCAAAGGAAGTGTGTACTTAAAATTTTAATGGTGTTTGCACGGGTAACGACCGACCTGGTGTTTACACAATATGTGAAGTGTCTTCAAAGTTTTTGGAAGCATGTTGAGGCATGTTAGGAAAGATTTGGGTCCTAGCTAAGGATTTGTGTAGTCTGTCTTCATTCCTATCCATCGTGGGAATGTTTTGGCACCGACCTAATATGAATTTGCACGTTTGAGGTGAATTATCAACCTTGGAAAGGGTTTCAAGGTTGAGGATGATATAAGTATGAGTTGAATTGTTGAAGATAGATGTAAGACAAATGTGTGTGTGATGTGTATGGTGCGAGTGATGTGAAATTAAGTAGGGAAGTGCGAAATTTCAAGTGTTGGATTACCAAATGCAGTGAGAAGAATGTTTCTACAATTATTCAAACAGACTATGAAGGTGTTGGAGCTATTGTGGTGGAATCTTTTTTGTATTGAGATCATGTTCTCTATGTAAAATTTCTTCTCTATCTTCTTTTCATTCTAGCAATGAGCCTTGGTTGTGATCTTTTTCTGTATAGTGTGTCCTATTTTGGTAGTGAGCCTTTGTACCAATTTTTCTATTACTTATACTATGAGCTAATCCTCACCATGGTTTTTCCCTTCTTGAGTTTTCCACATAAATCTAGTGCTCTCCTGTGCATGGTGTTAAGTTGTTTAAGTTTATGATTATTTGCTTTTCATGCTAATTCATCATAACAGATTAAGGGTTTAATGAATGCATGTGGATCTAATTGTTGTTGAGGGTTTTGATGTTTTAATTAGATACAACTGATTCACCCCCCTCTAATATTTCTTGTTCATTCAACAATTGAAAATTCACAAACAACTCTCTTTCTCAAAAAATCGCTCAAAAACAAACTTACACAAAAAACTACAGCAAAATAACAAATAAAGAAATCAGAATGAATGAGTGTAACAAAAGGTAGAGGAGATCCCTATATTTATACTTAAAACTGAGCAACTTAATGCTACAAACAAGCTACTAAACCTGCCACCTTTTCTCTCCTTTCTTCCACCACTACAACAAAAACCTAACAATACATCAAATCAGCCCATTTAGAATGAAATATGGCTACTTTGACTCACAATATGCAACACATAAATAGTCAAAATGTTTCCAGCTTCTTAGAATGGATGAGTCAGCCCTTTTCAAGTGACAACAATGACTCTTTTACCAATTCAAAGCACATCGATGCATATTCTACAGGTTTCCTAATTGTTATGCAAGTTGAGTACCCTCATGAGCTTCAACCAACTCTACTTTGACAAATTCTTCATGCTAATATTTAGCTGTGCATTGCTCAAAGACTTCTATTCACTTTATCCTTCCAATCATGGCACTACACTTAGACTTTTACTTGGATTCAATCACATGCAAAGCGTAGCTTATTATCATCCAAAATACCTTATAATGTTTTCCCATGCATTACTATTGTATGTGTTGTATTTGCATTAATAACCATCCACATTTTAAGTGTTATCATCAACAACTAGCATAAAAGAGTATTACCATTCTCTGAAAATGGTGTAGCAATACTTGGTTTAAATTCACTAAATAGAATGTTGTTTACATAGCATTATGTGCACCCCATATTGTGGCTTAGAAGGCAACACTCGGTTTAGACTTTTAATTGCTTTATACCTCATAATTTTCCCATGTGTCTTCCTTGTTATGCACTTATAATGTTTCCTTTGCCTGCATTGTATTATGCGCAACTTTTATGTTTATAATTTTTTAAGCCACGGGTTTATAAATCCATATTCATTATTTACTGGCTACACATATAATATGTGTGGGGTAATACTTATAACATTTCAAAGATATATATAACATTTATCATTTATAATATTTTGAACATATATATATATATATATATATATATATATTTCCATGTTCCATTTATATATTAATATATATGTTTATTAAAACATTAATTGTCATTCTTATATATTAATCAATATATGCAAATATATATATTTATATATATGCATAATATGTATATACGTTTTATCCTATACATATATACATTTTAATATATATATATATACATATACACATATCATATTTATTATTCCACAATAAGCACAATACATATATATATTCATCGATATGCATATACATGAAGTGTATATATACACATATATAAATATTTGATGCTTGCATGTATTGGTAAATGTATAAGCACGATTTCACTAAGAAGATCATAAACTCAAAACAAAGATCTAATCACGTAATCCAAACTAAAGCAAAATCAAGAAATCAAAGTCCAAAACCAAAACCAAAACAAATCATTCCCAAACTATGACCGAAGGTATACTTACCAATTCCCAATCTAACTCTTCTTAACCAACTAGGGTGTGAGTGTGTAATAGCTCAAATAGGCATATTTAGGGTTACCAGACCAAGCTCCTCTCTTGAGTGATACTCCCCCTCTCTTACTTGAGGGCTCGATTCTTTCTTGCATCCAACTTATGCATCACAAAGGTAGTTAGTCATTCACATATAATTCATTTGCATCATCAAAGCATTAAAGTAATCATGTATTGCAATACATATTCCTTCATCATATTTTCCATTAGTATATATAAAAAATAATCATACCTTAAAAGAAGTAACGTCTTAATGCATATTTAATTATTTCATTCACCTATTAAACATATTAAAGTCATGATTTACATTTATCATTAGTTTTACTCATGAAAGTAAAAGTAACCTCGTAACTGAGAATGGGGTGTAACAGTTTCAGTTTGCATGCATGTAGAGACTGTGGGATTGACACATGGCATTATTGGATGCCTATGTATGAGAAGAGATACATATTGACGCCTTAATGCATTTGTGTAGTAGTTGAGGTTATTGTAATATCTATATACCGTTATGCTATCAAATTCACTCTAGTATCTTACATATCACAGTGAATCAACACCTACAAGAGCATAGACTTTGAGAGTTGTATTGTAATAGATTTTTACTGTAATACAATTTATTTGTGCTTTGGTGTGTGGGTTTTTTCCTGAAAGGGTTTCCCCACATAAATTTTATGTCTAATGGTTTATTGCTTAAATTTGGAATAACTTAATGAATGTGCATTCTTGAATTAAACTATAAAAGTAAATGGATTTGAAACAAAGTTTTGCAACTCTCTTCTGATTGATTTGCATTAGGAAAGTTTTTTTACATTCTACTTTCCTTTCATCCATGAGATAAGTAATTGTAAATAGTACTAAGGTCAATTAGAGTGCTTGTAGGGGTATTGACTACATCAATTGAAGTACTATATAAAGAATAAGAATTATGAAAAGAAACCAAAGTCACTCTATTTAAATGTCACTCTCCTCAATGATCAAACAATCAATTACAATTTTACACCTCATCCTTGTAATAAAGTGGTAAATAGTTATCCTACTTTTATTGGTCAAAATTTACCTTTGACCATTCAAATAAGTGTTGCTAGGAGATGTAGGTGGTGTATTAGAAACTATTAGTAGTTCATTCTTTGGGAATAAGTGAAGAGTACTAACACTAATCAAGGATTGAGACGTGAAGAAGTTCACCTTATAGGATTGGTTTTTAATTTGTAAATGTTAGAGTTCTTTCTTACATTTGCATTTGAAATTTTGGTGGCTGTTTAGTGGACACAAATAGTTAATTGTTCAAATCCAAATAAAATGTGGTACTATTAAAATGTGTGGTGCCTACTAAAGGAAAACATGGGCTAAATATTTTTGTTTTAGAAAGAATTCCACATTATCTTTTCTTGAGTAGTCATGGACATTGTTTTTTATTAGGGGTAAAGCAGATTTTGATGGGGCCTTGAAACCCATTACAAACCAATTTTGAAGGGACCTATAACCCTATCCAAGAAAATCATGCTACTAAACAAGATAAACCGCAAACCATCATCAACCCAACAACAATAACAAACAATCATAGTAACAAGACTACACAAGTTGCATCATAAAAGAAAACAAGGGACCAAGATCCCTTGGCAACCAGGAACAAGCTAAGACTTGAAACCCTTAGTTAAACAGAGAAACTGCCTCCATCAGCTAGGCATCAAAAAAAAAACCACTCAGGGAAGAAACACTTGAGCCAAGAAAAACAATCATCTTAATGGTGTAAAACACCATCAACCCCATAAACAACAACACCAACAAATCCCCAATCCCCACCTCAATAGGGGAGTTAGAGAGCACAACGAAACACTGAAGCACATCAGCTTTCTTGCAACAACACCCCACTAATACCAACCCCACCTTCATCTTAGGAGAGAGCTCCCCTCTATAGGAGAATAATATATTAGGGCCCCAACCTCCAAAGCCTTCACTCTTCTTCCCACACAAGCACCAACTCGATAGGGCCAAGCATAAGAGAAAATAACTCCCCACCAAATCTACAACAACCAACTTCACCTTGATAGAAGATGGTTCTACCTCAATGGGAGCAGTATCCACCTCCAAAGAAGACACCAATTATAAATCCAGAGAGAAAGCAATAACTTCAGATGGGAGAGAAATCACACCCTCCATAAGCATAGCAAGGTACAAGAACAAGAAGAAGTAGAATGAGCCTCAACCAACAGAAAAAGGAACATCTAAGCCTTTGGAATAAAACTTTGTAATAATAACTCAGTTCACAAGTGCCCCTCAATCACAAGCACAAAATTAGCCTTCATCTCAAATGAAGAAATAGGTAGAAGAACCCTAGGGATAGTTTACACATCAGAAACCACTCCATGCTTTGGCTCACTAGGCAACATGAAACCCACAAACAACTTCAATCTCTGGGTTTTCAAGAAAACAATAAGCATAAACCAATCCACACTTTCTTATACCACAAGGAAAACAGGGACAACAAAAGAAAAAAAGAACCAAGCTCAACAAACTACATAAGATCAGAACCAATGGTAACATAGGCTTACATTAACTCTAAAGAGAACTGGGAAATGATAAAACACAACCCAACCCAAAAGGATAGCTAAAACTACAGCTCAACCAACAACAAACCCTTGAGGCCCAAGAATAGGGAGGACTCAAGACCACGAGGAAAAAAAAGCCCAAGAAGAAAGCAAAGAATAGGGCCCAAATCCCACAACAAATAGGGACCCACAACCAAAGTGAGTAGAAACTATTGAAATGATGGATGCATAATGTCCCTGAAGCTATAGCCTTCAAGAGGACCTTTGCCAAGAAGAAATTCACCCACACGGAAAGTGTTACAACTAAGGGCATGCAAATGGAGATTACTTGATTGATATCTAGAATATGATTACAAATGTACAAATGCCTTGAATATATAGGCATGAGAGAGATGCAAGATGAAATATGATGTTTCCATGTGTCTTGATCTAACAACATGTGACAACATCTGAATTCTACCTAGGATATGATAAAAGATTGAGATAAGTTCTAGAAGGACAACTCATCTTCTAGAAGGACTCTTATCTCCTACAAACATGGAAAGGGGAATTACCCCATTATTTATGATATTCTAATGATGCAACCTAGGACTTAATTAATTAAATAAAATACCTAAGTTAACGTATGCTAGTGCAATAAATAATTAATTACACTAACACCCCCCCATAAGCGCAACTTAGGGAGGAAATGAAAAATGCAATGATTATGCAAAAATGATGATGATGGATGACGATGGGTCCCGGCTACATGATGGCCATTTTAGGTACCCATTTACAAATGAGAATTAAAATGAAACAAATCTCCCACAACTAGAGAAAAGGGGAAAACCCAGTGGGAAGAAAACCCTTCTCCAAAAAGGAGATGAAAATGCAAAAAAGTGAGAAAGGATGGGAAGGATGGAGGACTCCCAAATACCCCCCAAGTACACCATCTATCACATGGATACAAAACAATCAATATCCCCCCCATAGGAGGTAAATAGAGAGACTATATAGCCCCCCCAAAACATGTGATCACCTACAAAAAAGGTAAGTGTCTGAAGACAAAACAAGATCCAATGTCGACAAACAACTTGTCTCCCTTTTGGAAGAAACAAAACCAAGTGCAAGTGTAGGGATGCTTCCCATTCTAGATAGGAATTAAAGGAAGGGAGGATGAAAGTGGATGATGATGTCTCTAAAAACTACTCATGTGTCTCCTTTCTTGATGATGAAGATGCCACAATCAACTCAGGTACATACACAAACAATGAAGAAGGTGACAAATCAGGATGATGTGGAAACCAATGTTAAACAATATCCAAAGACTATAATACAATCAATATGATGGAGACTAGATTTACCTCCCTCAATGAAATGTCCTCAAAACCACTGAAATAAGTCTGAAATAGCAAAGGTGTCCAAATCACACCTCTCCCACTAGGAAGAAGCAAATCCAATGGTAGATGTTGAAGAAACTCCAACTCCATAATGAACTGAGAGGGAAGAAGTCTCATACATGAAATCTCTGAACAAAAACCAAGTGCCTCCAAGATAGTCTTTGGATCTCCAATCAAGGTCGAGACAAAAGGATAAGGAGACTCGAGAAAACTCTCCAAAATCATATCTGAATAGAGGAGTGATATCCCCTCAAGAATGTCCTCCAAGCCTATAGAAGTAGCCAAATCAGTGATACCTTAACAAAGCCATCCTGTGATGTCAAGTCTGGAAAGCTGAATGTGTCCTAATGAATGATGATGGAAGCCTCAATCAATGAGTTTGGACAAGGAATCATTGAATGTGAAGGGATACCAATAGTCTCTGATGGAGAAGAAGGAACATTTGAAGAAACCTTTTCAACCTCTTCAGAAGATTCAAGGCAATCCAAACAAACAACCTCCTGCTCAACAATATCATCATGGGGTACTTGATCTGAGGAATGACATTATGAATCATGATCATTGGGGAATGGTGGAGTGTCTGAATCTCCATATAGCTCCCAAATCTTAGTCCAAAGGATGTGAGGACAATCACAATGATCAATAGTACTCAAAACATCACAATCAACTTGCATTGAAATGATCTCCAAGACAGTGAATCTGCTGCAACTCCAAGAAAGTTCATGAATACCTTCACTTGGATGAGGAACTATACCATATAGATGTGGCAATAAATCAAGTGATTGGAGATGGTGTATGATCCCATCGGGCCATTGTTTATAGTTTCCCTTGTGCATCATAGTCAGAGAAGGATAATATGCAAGCCCCATAATGTACTATCAAATTTCTCCAAAATACAAATAAAATGACCTTCAACATCAAATAGAAACTTCCAAAGATGATATACAACTGAAGTGATGCCACCCAAATCAAAAATCCTAAATTCCCAAGCTTTAGGATATCCAAGTTATTGAACAAATACACCAAATTAAAAAAATTGAATGCAAGAGTACTTGGAGCTGAAACTGATCAAAGAGATTGGACTGATGAAAAGAGCTCTGAATTACCTTCTTGATGCCACTGGAATCACTAAAATCTGACAATCTGATGAGAAGATATGAGCCTTTATGTCCAAATTAGGGTTTTGACTTCAATTGAGTGTAGATTTTTCTGACAACAAAATTCTACAAAACAGATGTCACCATTAGAAATTAGACCAAATCCTCTTTCTGATGTATCTCATTTGTCGATTTTTGATACCGTAGGTGAAAGTTATGAAAAAATGAAAAAAAAGGCCTAGATGAGGCACTTGGCGAGCTAAACAGGGGCAAAACATTAGCCCCCTTTGGGCTAGGTCCTGGGCGTTGATGGACCATGGGGATATGTAAGGCAAAAAAAGGTGCTCCCTCTTGGAGTAGCACAAGAGCTTAGCAACCTGGGTGGAGCAGATAGCTCGGTGGTGTCGCCACTTATATAGCAGGCCCCTCGGTTGTTGATAGGACCAAGGCCATGGCTGGCGGGAGCTTCAAACATGCCGGTGACAAACAACCATCAGGGATCTTGGCTGAGCGAAGGTGGAGAGACAGCTCTGACGGTGAATGGCTAGAGGATGGGCCCGACAAGGATCCTCAATGGGATGATAGCCAGTGAAGGTACTCATCGGCGGGCCAAACAATGGACGACGACGACAATGATTGATGGGATGGGGCTGACTCCAAGTGAGCCGACAGTGGTATGAACCCTGCACCAAATAAATTTGATCCAAGATTTTCTGCAGACTTTCTGAAAAATGAACTGACCAAAAAATTTGAATATTGCCAATTTAAGGAAATTCAAATTTTTTGGTAATACCGATTATAATGAAATATGTATTATGTAGAAAAATAAAATCCAAAAAATACATGTCAATGGGAGATAAATATCAAAGCTGTGAATTTAAAAAATCAAATTCCTTGATGTTGACTATAAATAAATTACCGGTCGCTCAAATTATTTTTTCTGCAACTATTGAAAAAACTATAGCCCAAATATAATATGATTTTTTTTCCAAATAATTGCAAAAATAAGCCCGATTTTTTTTTTGAAATAGAAAATGCCTGCGACTAAATTTTTTTTTCCTCAGAGGACAACTGCACAGGGTGATTTTTTACTACAAATTTTACGGATCGTATGATTGATTTTGCAAAACCTAAAATACCTCTGATGGCTCCCAGGTTGATGAATCCAAATTTGATGAATGAATAGGCAATCCTAGGGTTTCAAGGCCTTCTGAAGACAATGGCGAGCTCAAATCTAACTCAATCTGCTTCAGAAATCAGTTTGGTCCCTGGGTGGAGTCAAGTAGCCTACAATGGAAACCTTCAAGCCTACAAAATCTCTCTCACCCAACTTTCTTGATCTTGGGATGAACTCTCAATGGAATGGCTTTGATACCATGTTGAAATGATGGATGCACAATGTCCCTGAAACTCTAGCCTTCAAGAGGACCTTTTCCAAGAAGAAATTCACCCACACAAAAAGTGTTGCAACTAAGGGCATGCAAATGGAGATTACTTGATTGATATCTAGAATATGATTACAAATGTACAAATGCCTTGAATATATAGGCATGAGAGAGATGCAAGATGAAATATGATGTTGCCATGTGTCTTGATCTAACAACATGTGATAACATGTGAACCCTACCTAGGAAATGATAAAAGATTGAGATAAGTTCTAGAAGGACAACTCATCTTCTAGAAGGAATCTTATCTCCTACAAACATGGAAAGGGGAATTACCCCATTTGTAGCACCCCTTTGATTCGCTTATGTTTTCAGACAGTTCTTTTACTTTGATAGACCATGATACTATGTTGTTATTTGATCGCTGACATTAGAGTGATGATGGTTTTTATATTGTGATGTGATGGTGCACTTTATGGATGATTATTGATTATGACATGATTTCTAGTTAGCATAGTTGATTATTTGAGTTGATATTGATATATGTTCATCTGTAGTGAATTAATGTTTTAAATTCGTCAGTTTTGATGTGACACTATATTGGTGAAGGGAACAGGATTGCATCACTCGCTTGCAAGCGCCCTACAATTCCGCAATTTTCTCTTCACAGTGTGATTGTTTATGATCTATTTACATGTACGACATATGTTTTGATTGCAGGATTACAGGTATAGGACATCATCTCCACTTGGATTCACAGGTTTGAGTGTGTTCATTGCCCAACGGTATAGTTGATTGGGAGATACTAACGAGGTTTCCCTGTGAAGCCACAACCCTAGTCATAGTGTGTCGTTAGTCCTTGTTTTGGTATGCTTTGTTGTTATGTTGTCCATGTTTTCCTTGTTGTTTATTTATTTTGCAAGGTATGTTCTGTGGGAAATTAATGTTACTTAATGCTTATAATGGTTTTTAGTGATTATTTAATTAATTTTGATTAATGTTGTTAGAAGCTTTATTATTTTATTTTCTAAAGTGATTTAATCTTTGTCATTAAATTTATTTTATAAAGTGATTAAATTAATTAGATTAAATTTAATTAGAAATTAATATGTGAATTATGAATTATTAAATGCATAAATATCTTATAATTATCTTAGAGGAAATATATGTGATTTGGTTGAAAATATATTTTATTTGTGACGTGTTAGAAAAATTAAACACTGTTGGGAATTAATTCTCGGAGAGAATAATTGCATTAACTAAAAGAGGAAAGAGGCTACTTCACGACAATGAGAAAAGATATTTTGGGAGAGGTTGAAAATTTGGAAAAAGAAGCTCAGGAAATTTTGGCTCTGGTTTTGTTTTCATCTTTCTGGAAAAGTGGATAATTTGGAAGAAGCTTTGGTAAATTGGAATCTAAAGGCGAAGCTCTACTTCAAGCATCATTACCTCAAGCATCTGGAAACATGTTCCTTAATTGTTATTATTTTTATGCAAATTGGAAAGATTGCCTGTACAAGAAGAATATGTTATTTGTGTAGAAGCTTTAATATATTTTGTAAATTTGAAAGATTGTCGTGTTTGGAAAACAATTCTGTGAAAATTTTAGAGCTTCTGTAGAAATTGATTTTTAGAATACCCAGAAAGATTTTATAGTGAAATCTGAGAGCCTCTGTAGGAAATTAGTTTTAAATAATAGAAATCCCAGAGGGAAAATAATAGAAGATTTGGAAAATCTCTATAGGAATTGATTTCAATCTTCCTGTTAAAATTTGTAGAAAACCTCTGATTGTATTGGAAAATATCTTCATGTAGAAGATTATTGTTTTTTCTTCCAATTAGTTTTATTTGGCTAGGAAATTGAAAACCTCTATAAAAAATTTGTAAATTCTTCCTGTAGAAATTTTTTTATGAAAATAATTTGCTCAACTGGAGCATTCGTTTTGATGAATTTATATATCTATATGTATATATATATTGAAATATATATACATAAACCTGTATATATAAATGTATATATACATATATTATTTATGAAGTTCCTTGTAATTTTTCTGTTTTGAAAACCCTAGGAAAATGTTCGTACGATGATTTTTAAAATCGCAGGTCTAAGTTTATATTTGTATGGGGGTTGGGGGCTACCCCCATAGCCGCCCCATAAGGGGAGGCAAATTGTGGGGGTAGCGCCCAGCGTTGCCTTTACAGGCCGCACACCCCATATGGGAGTCGACTGTGTATGCAACTACCCCATAGCCAATCATTAATAATGGCTTTCAAACTTTCGTCCGCTCAGTCTATTCGATTTCGATTTTGTTATTAATATGAATTTTAATTTATAAATATAAATATATATATTAAATATATATTTAAGATGTATTTCTGTAATAGGTGCATGCAAAAGCACAAGTTAGATATTTTTAAATGAAATGTTTTAAAAGAGGAAATTGATTTTTGTTTATATGTAATTGGGAAATTGAAATAAACAAATGGATATAATTTTCTTATTGACTGTAATTGAAATTGTATTAAGTTAGTTTATTTTGGGCAATGTATTATTGTATTTTATTGAAAAGGAAATTGGATTTAGGAGATCCTAATGGTAGATTTATTTCCTGCTTGAATTTCCTATTTAATTATGATTCCTTCTATTCTCGTAAGTTGGAGAAATTGGTTAGTTGTGTATGTAAGTCTTCCAAATGATGTTATTTTAAGAGGGGGCATTACACATGGTATCAGAGCCAAGTTTAAACACTAGGTGCTCTGGGATAATGTTGAACCCATTAAGCTATTAGTTGTGTGGGATTTAAGTTTGCGTACCTTATCTCATACCTTGTTGTGTCTGTGTAGGATCATGCCACCTAGGCGAGGTCACGGTAGAGGCTGTGGTCATGGCCGAGGAGGCAATCACGAAGGTAGTCAACAAGATTCACCTCCCCATGTTCCCCATGACTTAGATCGTGAGGAACAACATGCTTCCCAAAATGCTCCGGAAGGCAGTGATCAGAATCAGGATCCACGAGGGATCGAGGGCACTCAGTTGTGTCATTTGTTAGAGGAGACACTTACTCATCTTGGGCTGAGGCAGGACAAAGATCAGATTAATACTAGTGAGAGAGAGGTACCAGCATAGCCAGAGGCAGTCATAGCTGCTCACATGAGAGAGCTACTTAGAGCTCGTCCACCCACATTTGATGGTTCTGGTAGCGATTTAGAGGCAGAGACATGGTTGATGGACCTGAACTAGTTTTTTGCTATGCATCCTTATGGTAGCAACACCAAGGCCAGGTGTGCGATCATGCACTTGCGAGACTTTGCATCTACCTGGTGGAGATTGGAGGAGTAGAAGCTCTGTATTGACATTAATTATGTCTTGGGATTTGTTCATCGATAGTTTTAGAGCCAGATTCCTTTCTAACCATTGGCGACAATGTCGTGGAGACGAGTTTCATGCTCTGCGACAGATGGCCATGTCAGTGGAACAATATAAGCATGGATTTTATGATCTCAAGCAATTCATTGGCATTGGTGATGATGAGAGCATGCTTGTTCAACACTTCATTAGGGGCTTAAATGCCCAGATCAGTGGTGGTGTTTGGGTTCTCGAACCCAAGACTATGGAGACATCAGTAGAGAAGGCCAGACTAGTGGAGGAGAACTTGGTGATGGCATTGGGTGGCCATCCTAGAGTGCAGATATGCAGTACTTCAGTTGTAGGACCTAGTTCACGTAGTGGTCAAGCTCAAGGAGTTGGACCACCTAGGACATAGCAGGTGCCTGCACAGAGTGGTCAGCATCAGAATTCACAGGGGAAACAAAAAAAATTATAGCTGAGACAGGGAGACATGTATCAGTCAGGGGGTGACAGGAACTGGAGGTGTGTCAAATGCTTCAATTATGAGCAGTCGACATAGAGTACAAAGTCTACCTATAATAGGGGTAGCGTTCAGCAGTTGAGCACACCTCCTGGAGGTAGAGGATTTGGCAGGGGTACAAAATGTTTTTCTTGTGGCCAACAGGGTCACATAGTGCGATAGTATCCCAATAAGGGTACATGATGTTATATTTAGAGGCCAACGACATCATAGCTGACTGTTGGAGATGCGGGTAGAGGTCATTGAGTATTTGCTATGGTTGACAACCGCCAGGTTGATCACCAAGGTACAGTGGTAGAAACTTCTAGTATGTTACAAGATAACAAGGTTACCATTTTATTTGAGTCAGGAGCATCAAATTCTTTTATTTCATCGTTTATTGTGGTGTGTTGTAGATTGAGGGCAGTAAAGCAAGACATTAAGTGGCAGGTCGAATTGGCCTACGGTGCTAAAGTTGCAACACATTCCCTAGTACCTGATTGTAGATTGGAGATTGGATCCTTTCACACTATAGTAGACCTCTGCATTATACCGTTGGCGTCATATGACATTGTCTTAGGGATGGATTGGCTAGAGGCTCATAGAGTCATTATTGACTGTCAATGCAAGTCGATTCGATTTGTTGATGTATCTAGTAGGGAGGTTGAGATAGTGGGAGTTTAGAGACCCATATCGTTGAGGATGATCTTGGCTATGCAACTGAGGAGATGTGTATGTCAGGGATGTCAGTTGTTTGCAGTGACAGTAGATGACTTGGAGTTGGGTGATAGTGAGGAGAAGGTTTCTCTTGATAGCCACCCCATACTTCAAGAGTATGCAGATGTATTTCCCAATGAGATTCTAGGGATGCCACGTCAGTGTGACATTGATTTCAAGATTGATCTTATACCTAGTTCTGAGCCTATTTCACGAGCTCCATACTGTATGACTACACAAGAGCTTAAGGAGCTCCGCTTGCAGCTGGAGGAGTTGCTAGTGAAGGGTTTCATCCATCCTAGTGTTTCACCTTGGGGAGAACCAATATTTTTTGTGAAGAAGGATGGTTCTCTCTGTTTGTGCATAGACTATCGTTAGCTGAATAAAGTGACAATTAGGAACCGATATCCCTTACCTAGGATTAATGCTTTGTTGGATCAGATCAAGGGTGCTACGGTCTTTTCAAAAATTGATCTTAAGTCAGGGTATCATTAGCTACGCACTTTTGATTCTGACATTCATAAGACGACATTTTGTACACATTACGGTCACTACAAGTTTACAGTGGTATCGTTCGGGTTGACAAGTGCGCCATCTGTGTTCATGAGCTTGATGAATGGAGTCTTTTGCACTTATCTGGATAGATTTGTACTAGTATTCCTTGATGATATATTGATCTATTATAGGACAGTAGAGGAGCATGAGGAGCATTTGAGGTAGGTTTTGCAGTGTTTGAGAGATAATCAGTTGTACGCTAACCTATTCAAATGCGAGTTCTTTAAGACTAAGGTTAATTACCTTGGACATGTGATATCAGGAGAGGATATTGTAGTGGATCCTGCAAAGATCCAAGCAATCATTGATTGGCCTAGACCCACTAATGTGGCAGAGATACACAGTTTCATGGGATTAGCAGGTTATTATAAACACTTTGTTCAGGGTTTCTCTAGGATAGGACATCCTATCACTTCTCTTCAGAGAAAAGGGGAGAGATTAAGGAAGCATTTTAGACTTTGAAGGAGAGATTGACTAGTGCATCGATTCTTGCGATACCTGATCCTACTAGAGATTTTGTTGTTTGTACAGATGTATCTTTGGAGGGATTAGGAGTAGCTTTGATGCAATATGGTCGTGTTATTGTGTATGAGTCGCGCAAACTCAAGGACCATGAGTTGAATTACCCCATGCACGATCTTGAGTTGGTAGCAGTAGTACATGCTTTGACGAGATGGAGGCATTACCTATTGGGGCATAGATTTGAGTTGCATAGTAACCATCAAAGCTTACAATACATCTTTACACAACCTAATCTAAATGACAGGTAGAGGCGATGGATGGAATTCCTTTGTGAGTATGAATTTGAGGTGAAGTTCGTCCAGGGGAAAGAGAACGTAATTTATGATGCTCTCAACAGACGAAGGCACAAGTTGTCAAAGTTGAATCTTGGTGTGGATTTGAGGAGTCAGATTCTTTCTACACTTCCTACAAACAGTTGGTATCAAGAGGTGAGATCAAAGATAGAGACAGGCAGGACTCTTGAGGGTAGATTTTCAGGTTATTCTCTAGAGTCAAATGGTTTGTTGAGACACATGGGACACATTTATGTTGCTTCTTCTGGAGATCTTCGTACCTTGGTTATGATAGAGGCACATCAGGCACCCTATTCAGCTCATCAAGGAGTGAAGAAGGTGCATGCCGATCTGCAACAACTATACTTTTGGTCAGGTATGAAGCGAGATATTGCTAACTTTGTGTTGAGGTGTTTGGAGTGTCAGTGAGTGAAGGATGAACATCAGCATCCAGCTACAGCCACATTTGGTGCTAGAATGGAAATGAGATATAATCTCCTTGGATTTCATTGTTGGGTTACCTAATTCTTCGCAAGGACATGATGCCATTATGGTGACAGTGGATAGGTTGACAAAGGTAGCACACTTCTTGCCTATTCGTTCATCCTATAATGCTTCGTCCATTGCTAGAGTGTTCATGGGAGATATAGTTAGGTTGCATCATATTCCTTGTCAGATTATTTCTGACATGGATCCTGTGTTTACTTCAACTATTTGGATGACATTGCAGCATGCCATAGGGACATAGTTGAACTTTAGTTCAACATATCACCCTAAGATAGATGGACAAATTGAGAGGGTCAACCAGATCCTCAAGGATATGTTACGCATGTATGTGATGGACCAACAGACACGATGGGAGGACTATCTCCATTTAGTGGAGTTTTCTTATAATAACAGTTATTAGAGTTTGATTGGTATGCCTCCTTTCCAGGCATTGTATGGACGACCGTGTCAAACTCCTTTGAGTTGGGATTGGTTAGAGGATAGAGTTTTATTGGGTCCTGAGTTGCTTCAAGATATGGAACATGTTATTCGGATCAGGGAACATTTGGTTGTTGCATAGGATAGGCAGAAAAAGTATGCAGATGTGCATCGGGTGGATCGCTAGTTTGCAGTAGGTGACCGAGTCTCTTTGCGAGTGCATCCATAAAAGAGTTCAATCTGATATGGAAAGTGATATAAGCTCGCACCTCATTTTATTGGGCCATTTGATATTCTTGAGAAGATTGGGCCAATAGCGTATCGTCTTGCCTTGCCACCCAGTCTCTCACACATATATGACATATTTCATGTTTCAGTACTCAGGCCTTATCACCTTGATATATCTCACATCCTTGATTGGAATGCCTTATAGGTAGAGGAAGGGAAACTGGCTTTGGAGCCTCTGGCCATCACGTAGCACAGGAGACTCGCCCTCAGGGGTCGAGATATTGAGCAGGTTAGGGTTCAGTGGAATCCTAGAGATGTACTTCGGCTATCTGGGAGGATGCGACTAGGATGAGGGAGCTAAATCCCTATTTGTTCGCAGGCTTCCAGGAGTAAGCCTGATCCTAGGGGGGGAGGATGTAGCACCCCTCCGATTTTCTTATGTTTTGAGACAGTTCTTTTACTTTGATAGACCATGATACTATGTTGTTATTTGATCACTGACATTGGAGCGATGATGGTTTTTATATTGTGATGTGATGGTACACTTTATGGATGATTATTGATTATGACATGCTTTCTGGTTAGCATAGTTGATTGTTTGAGTTGATATTGATATATGTTCATCTGTTGTTAATTGATCTTGTAATTTTTTTAGTTTTGATGTGACACTGTATTGGTAAAGGGAACGAGATTGCATCAATCATTTGCGAGCGCCCTACAATTCTATGATTTTCTCTTCATGGTGTGATTGTTTATGATCTATTTACATGTATGACATATGTTTTGATTGCAGGATTGCAGGTATAGGACATCGTCTCCACTTGGATTCACAGGTTTGAGCGTGTCCATTGCCCAACAATATAGTTGATTGGGAGATAGTAACGGGGTTTTCTTGTCAAGCCACAACCCTAGTCACAGTGTGTCGTTAGTCCTTGTTTTGGTATGCTTTGTTGTTATGTTGTCCACATTTGCTTTGTCGTTTATTTATTTTGCAAGGTATGTTTTGTGGGAAATTAATGTTACTTAATGCTTATAATAGTTTTTAGTGATTATTTAATTAATTTTGATTAATGTTGTTAGAAGCTTTATATTTGATTTAATTAATTAAATTTAATTTATTTTCTAAAGTGATTTAATCTTTGTGATTAAATTTATTTTATAAAGTGATTAAATTAATTAGATTAAATTTAATTAGAAATTAATATGTGAATTATGAATTATTAAATGCATAAATATCTTGTAATTATCTTAGAGGAAATATATGTGATTTGGTTGAACAGATATTTTATTTGTGACATGTGTTAGAAAAATTAAACACTTTTGTTGGGAATTAATTCTCGGAGAGAATAATTGCATTAACTAAAAGAGGAAAGAGGCTACTTCACGACAATGAGAAAAGATATTTTGGGAGAGGTTGTTGAAAAATTGGAAAAAGCTCTCGGGAAATTTTGGCTCTAGTTTTATTTTCATCTTTCTGGAAAAGTGGATAATTTGGAAGAAGATTCGGTAAATTGGAATCTGAAGGCGAAGCTCTACTTCAAACATCATTTCCTCAAGCATTTGGAAATAGATTCCTTAATTGTTATTATTTTTATGCAAATTGGAAAGATTTTATGTACAAGAAGAATATGTTATTTGTGTAGAAGCTTTAATATATTTTGTAAATTTGAAAGATTGCCATGTTTGGAAAAAATTGTCGTGAAAATTTTAGAGCTTCTGTAGAAATTGATTTTTTTTTAAATAGAATGCCCAAATATATTTTATTGTGAAATCTAAGATCCTCTGTAGGAAATTGTTTTTAAACAATAGAAATCCCAGAGGGAAAACAATAGAAGATTTGGAAAATCTCTATAGGAATTGATTTCAATCTTCCTGTTAAAATTTGTAGAAAACCTCTGATTGTATTGGAAAAGATCTTCCTATAGAAGATTATTGTTTTTTCTTCCAATTGGTTTTATTTGGTTGGGAAATTGAAAACCTCTGTAAAAATTTTGTAAATTCTTCTTCTAGAAATTTTTTTGTGAAAATAATTTGCTCAACTGGAGCATTTGTTTTGATGAATATATATTTATATATATATATACATAAACATATATATATAAATGTATATATACATATATTATTTATGAAGTTCCTTGTAATTTTTTTGTTTTGAAAACCCTAGGAAAATGTCCATACGACGATTTTTAAAATCGCAGGTCTGAGTTAATATTCGTATGGGGGTTGGGGGGGCTACCCCCACAACTGCCCCATAGGGGGAGGCAGACTGTGGGGGTAGTGCCCAGTGCTGCCTTCACAAGTCGCGCGCCCCATATGGGAGTCAATTGTGTATGCAGCCGCCCCCATAGCCAACCATTAATAATGGCTTTCAAACTTTCGTCTGCCCAGTTTATTCGATTTTGATTTTGCTATTAATATGAATTTTAATTTATAAATATATATATATATATATATATATATGTATATATATGTGTGTGTATATATATATAAAATTTATGTTTTGGAAATTGTAATTGGTTTTAAATATTTAAATAATATATATATTTATATATATATAATTGTGTATATATATAATTATATATATATATATATATATATTTAAGATGTATTTCTATAATAGGTGCATGCAAAAGCACAAGTTAGATATTTTTAAATGAAATGTTTTAAAAGAGGAAATTGATTTTTGTTTATATGTAATTAGGAAATTGAAATAAAAAAATGGATTTAATTTTCTTATTGACTGTAATTGAAATTGTATTAAGTTAGTTTATTCTGGGCAATGTATTATTGTATTTTATTGAAAAGAAAATTGGATTTAGGAGATCCTAATGGTAGATTTATTTCCTGCTTGAATTGCTTATTTAATTATGATTTCTTTTGTTCTCGTAAGCTGGGAAAATTGGTTAGTTGTGTATGTAAGTCTTCTAGATGATGTTATTTTATGAGGGGGCATTACTCCATTATTTATGATATTCTAATGATGCAACCTAGGACTTAATTAATTAAATAAAATACCTAAGTTAACTTATGCTAGTGTAATAAATAATTAATTACACTAATAGAAACATACATTAGCCAGAAGGGTGACCCAAAGCATCCAAAATCTAGGAGAGTGCAATGAAGCAAGAGGGACCCAAGAAGAAATGAGACAATGAACAAACCAACACGAGAAGCACACAGGCAACCCTAACACAACGATCAGATCCAAAAATAGGCCAATCCAAAGGTAAAACTTCCACTAGGACCCCAAAGCAAACAAAAGAACTCTCCTGCTAAAACAAAAACAAAGAGACCCACCAAGCCACCACTGGAATCTCACACAGACCAAGAGGAACCAAAGAAGCCGCATGAGCAGCACTAACCAGTACAAAGGCACCCCATACCAAAAGAGAAAAGGGTTGAGCATCCACCCAAGGGAGACCAATAGGACCAAGCATGACCCCAACAGTGCCACCATCACTAGCTGAAGGCAGACAGGGACCTACAAGAAGGAATAAAGGGGTAGTGCCAAGACAACCAACAACACCCACACAACCTCTAGCAATAG
This sequence comes from Sequoia sempervirens, assembly GCA_007258455.2. NCBI lineage: Eukaryota > Viridiplantae > Streptophyta > Pinopsida > Cupressales > Cupressaceae > Sequoia > Sequoia sempervirens. The sequence goes on along the minus strand of VDFB02278209.1, from coordinate 14,492 downwards.
AAACCCACAAGTCTTCATCATCATCATCATCAACATCTTTGTCATCTCCAACCAATTCAGTTTTGAAACCTCCTCTACATGTGCTCTCGCTCTCCATCCTAACTCTTCGTCATCCCTAAAAAAATGTTTGATATTAAGGGTATGAGTCTTTAGTTGTTGGATCTATAGGCAAGAAGCCCCACCATTTCACCAAAGGGTCTCCCCTTAACACCAAGGTCAAACAATCTCAATTGTTGATGCGGTAGGGAAAGACCCCACAAGGTTTGAACCTTGGTTGTTGAACCTATAGGCAAGAAGCCCCACCACTTCACCAAAGGGTCACCCCTACAATTGTATGATATTAAGGGTATGAGTCTTTGATTGTTGGCTCTATAGGTAAGAAGCCCCACCATTTCACCAAAGGGTCTCCCCTTAACACCAAGGTCAAACAGTCTCAATTGTTGACACGGTAGGGAAAGACCCCACGAGATTTGAACCTTGGTTGTTGGCCCTACAGGAAAGAATCCCCACCACTTCACCAAAGGGCCGCCCCTTAAAATTGTATGATATTAAGGGTATGAGCCTTTGGTTGTTAGCTCTACAGGTAAGAATCCCCACCATTTCACCAAAGGGTCTCCCCTTACCACCAAGGTCAAACAATCTCAATTGTTGACATAGTAGGGAAAAACCTCACAAAGTTTGAACCTTGTTTGTTGGCCCTACAGGCAAGAAGCCCCACCACTTCACCAAATGGTCACCCCTAAAGTCATGAGCATTGTTATATCCTTTGATAAAATAGTTTTATATTTTTTTTGGCTACTTCAAATTAAATGTTTAGCTTGCTTGCTTATCTCTAACTACACTAGGATCATGAAGTTGACGTTGGTAGATAAATAAAATGGAAGAAAATAAGAATATTAAGTGAATTCTAGAAGCAATTCATACATTTAAGATTAAAATAAAATGAAAATGGAAATTTTTAATAAAATATCAAATGTCATAAAAATCATGAGAAAAGAGAAAAATAAATTGATTTTTAAAAGGAGAGATAAGAAGGAAGGTTAAATATAATTATCTTTAGCAAGGATAAGGGCAAACATGATACAAAAAAAAAAAAAAAATTGGAGTAAAAAGGAATATAACATCATCACCCATTTCTTCAAAATTGAGTACTATAAATGTATGGCCTGGGTACACATTATTTTGTATATATTTTAACTTTATGATTCTCTCTATGTTTTTCTTAGAAGATGACTATGGGGAGTCATTAAAAACAAGAAAAACATATTAGTAAAATGAAGCATAGATAGACAAAGGGGTGTTATTTTATATTAGAAAGTATAAAATTACACCTAGATTAACACTAACATGAACACTTGGGAAAATAAGATATGATTGAAAAAGACACGGTGATGGGACCTTAACTTGAAATTGCTGAATACATATTTGATACTGTAGACACCTAAATTTAATCACTTCCATATGATTAAATTTGTTGCATTCACGTCTATCATATTAATATTAATTTATTAAATTAATATTACACCCTTTGTCCCATAAAGTACTTAATTTAATAATTAATACTTTATCGTTTACCCTTATTCCTCTCTAAATTAAATAAATAGACTAATTTATTTAATTTAGTCATTCTGCCTCTTTTTGATTTAAAAATCAATTTAAAATTCCTCACTTTCTCTCTCCTTGTCACATCCTCCAACATTTGCCACTTGCCTCTAACCTTCTGTTAATTAACCTAATCCAATATTTGCACAACCTTAACCAAAATCATTAACTAAATTTAGCACCTCTTTTTGGTCAATTCTTCCATTTTTCCTTTTTGATGTTAACCCTCTCTCCTATGTGAATTTTTAATTCACATTTATTTGCTCTAGACTCCCCTCCTTTAAATGTGAATTTTTAATTCACATTCCATTCTCCCAAGGCTTCTAGAACCTTGGACTTGTCACAATCTCCACATGTGACCAAGTCCCACCTTTTTGGAGCCCACCTTTTATCCTCTAGATCATCTTATGAATGTGAATTTTTAATTCACATTTATATCCCAACCACCTTTCCTTTTCCCATGTAGATTTTTGAGGAATTCTAAAATTCCTCAAAGTCCCTTTCACTCCCACTTGGGGACAAGAAATCCCTTTTTGTGGAAATCCTCTCATCCCCCAAGGTGCATGTCCTTTTCCACCTCATGTACCTTTTTGACAACTCATCTCCACCTCATATCCTCTTGTCCACTTCACCCTCCACATGTCAAGATGTGAGGGCTTGTGGGTTCTTAACCCACCATAGCCCTTCATCTTGGCCTTGTTGGAGCAATCTTGACCCTTGAATTCTCTAGAGAATTCAAATTCTTCTATAAATACCCCCTCCTCAAGGGCATTTCCACAACACTTAGCCATCTTGCACCCTTATGCTGTCATTTTGCATTTCCAACACTTTGCATTTTTTATAACTACATGCTGTCCATTTGAATCCTCAAGTCTTTTCAATCATTCAACCATCTTTGTTCATCATTTTGCATATTGAAGCTTGCATTTTAGTCACTCAATCCATCATCTAAGGAGCACACAACCAATCCAAGCAAGGGCCAATCAAAGAATCAACAGCAAGGGAGGTAAAATTGTTTGTGTTTCATTTTATTTACATTTGCATTCCTTTTCGTTTGTAACTCTCTCTTTGGCTAATCATGAGTGTCCTTGGTGTTTGTCTTTCATGTTTCTTAGTTATTTTGCCGCCATTTAAAATCCAAAATTATCACATTTTACGCTTGCGCCCGGTGGGACCCACATCACGGGTCTTGCATTTAATGTTTCTTTGAGTTAAGATTTTGCAAAGCTTCGCGAGTTCTTGGTAAGCGCCCGCAAAGTTGATGGCGTATGAGTTAGCGGTGGCGCCCTTCTGAAGCTATGGCCGGTATACTTCTGAGTTAGCGCCCTTCTGAAGCTGGCGGCCCTTTCAGTTGCGGTAGCACCTTCCATGATTCTTGGTGAAATCCTTTCTGATTCGCGGCGGTATATATGACACGGTTTGAGGGTAAAATGGGCGTTTTGGCTTCGTTTTTGCTCTAGTTTTTTGCTATATTTGCGTGATAACTCTCTAACGTTGTTCTGGCAAGAATATTGCTATTTTTCACTAACGTTTTGTAGCATATTGTGGCAAAATTTGACCAAAGGCAAAAAAGAAAAGAAAAAGAAGACAACTAACATTTGTTTGCAGGGGCATCTACATAATCAGACTTTCAAAAATTATTTTTGCTGCTCTCAAACATAGTCTAATTAGGGGGATTAAATCTCATTGTTTGTTGTGGTTGCTTATTTTTGTGTTACCCAAGGGGGCATTGATTTGTTTTCACTTTCCCCTTGCACTTCGTGTGAGCCTGGGGAGTAGTTGGAAACAGTTGGTGTCTTCTTTTTAGTGGGACCTGCTTGGGGATTTCATCACCCCAAGGGACGATTCCAACCACGTGTACCGGCGGGGTATATAAAGGGGAGAGCAGTTGCCCCAATCCAGTTACATAAATGGTGGCCGGAGAAACATTGACTAGGGTGATACCTAGATAGAGGCGTGAAGAGTTAGTCGAGAACTTCGATTATCTGTTGGGGTTCAGAGCTCACACTTGTGTGGTGGTGTTCCCGCGGTTGTGCCTCACTTGTCTGAGAGTATATCGAGGACTCCTAAACCTTGTGCATCCCTAGATTAAGACTTTGCCTTGCGCACGTAATATTAATCATAGGATTGTGCTTGCTTGAGGTTTTTTCCTTGTGGAAATTTTTGTCAAATTTTTGATACTTTTGACTTGTTTCATCATTTTGCGTCCTTGCCATAGCCTTTGCCATCAGAAAAAACCAAGCCTTGTTCCTTGAGAAGCATTAATTGCATACGTTTTGCTGTGAAGCGTGGTGGCGCTATTTTGCTATGGCTTTGTCCTTCCATTCTTCTGGCCATTGTTTTTCTTCTTGGCTTCTGGTGGCCATCCACATTAATTGCTGGCTTCCTTTATCTACCCCTAATTTTCTTTGTCAACCCCGAAAGTACCCCATTTAGTTCATTTAGCCTCTAAATCCACCATAATCATTCCCCTTCATCATCCATTTATCCTAAGCCTCCCAAAACCTCCATTTCATCCATTTAAACCCCCACTCTACCACCCCAAATTTTTACGAATCACCTCTAATCTACCTTTTCACTTTAATTTTCCATTCACAAGTCAATACCCTCACCTAACAAACATCACAACTTTACCATTCACACCTCCTAAACACCGCCCTAACCTTGCATTACAAAGTGGTTATCTAAATTGACTATAGCACTTGAACTTGATTATTGGTCTTTAACTTCAACCCCAATCAATTTGCCTCCATCTTGAGGTGAATTCGGTGTTGCCAGTTATCATCCTCGGCCCAATCAATCCATTCCTAGCTTAAGGTGGATTCGGTGCCATAATCATCCTATCAATCAATCAAAGCTCTAGGGTTACTAAAGGTAATCTCACGTGATCAAGTTTGGGGTCTCTCTCTCATGCCATCCAATCCAATCTAATCCAATCCTTTCCAATCCAATCCAATCCAAATCAAACTCAATCCAATCCAATCCAATCAAATCCAATCCTATCCAATCAAATCCAATCTAATCCAATCCAATCCAATCCAATCCAAATCAAACTCAATCCAATCCAATCCAATCAAATCCAATCCTATCCAATCCAATCAAATCAAATCCAATCTAATCCAATCCAATCAGATCCAATCCTATCCAATCAAATCCAATTCAAATCCAATCAAATCCAATCCAATTTAAATCCAATTCGATTGATCGAAGTCCAATTAGATCCAATCCACACTCCATCACAACCAAATCATTTGACAAAGGCATTAACCTACTCATCTAGCATTTGCATGCTCGTTCAGACCCGTTCACAAGCAAAGAAGATGGCCGACCTTCAAGCTCAAAATGCCCAATCCAACAATCCCCAAGATCTCAACAACACCTCATCAGATCCCAACAAGGGTACCAACATCTTACATGACCCTCACAATGGTACCTCATCACACTCCAACACTGAGAATCAGAATAACTCGCCACATGGAGAAGAGAGCATGGTTCAGCAACCTGAACTCACACTTGAGGAACATTTTAGCAATCCTGCCAATGTGCAAATGACCGACCGTTTACTTGCAAAGCATGGGGAAGAGATCTTGGCCCACTTGATTGAAAAGGGTGTTAAACCCCCCTCCAATGTTGACTTGTCCAAATACAAGGGTGCCCCATCTCACGTACTCCAAGGGTCCCAAAATGCACCCGAAGGTTCATACTTTTCCAATGTTCCTCCAATTGAGGGTTGGCATCAACCTGAATTTGGCAATGCCGTCCTTTATCAAGTTAATTATCCCCCACATGCTTCGACCTCAGCTATAGGGGGATCCCAGGTGCCCGATCCCAATAATCCTTTCGTTTATGGCATGCCACAAAACATTCCGCAACCTCCGCCATTAGCATTAACTGCACCCCCTCCTTTGAACCCACCTACAGTCAATATTGGGGGTACTTCCTTTGCTACATCACTTCCTCCTCCTGGGACCACCAACACACCACCTCAACAGGTTCCCCACTCTATTATCCCACCTCAAATACCACCACAAGGCGCACCCGGTGCGGAACATTCCCTGAGTGGAGACCAACAACCTCCCCTTCCCACAAAGTGTGCCACACACAACCCCACGCCCGTCTCATCGCGGCAACCACCATACCCCCGATACTTTGACCTCTTCACAACAACCATCCTGCACCAGCCACCGAGGCAGCCCTTCTCGGCCACCTGCCAAACCATATCTCCCTTTCTTGCGTCCTTTTGGTCCAGGGTTCAGCCACAACATGTGTCACCTGGGTCCGTACGACGCTGCGATCTTTGCGGCGACGCCCCTCCACAGCACTACTACCACCATAATCGGCAACAATTTTTGCCAGCTTAAGCGGGTTCTGTATTACGGCCTCTCAACAATCACAGCAATATCCTCAGTATCAGCGGGCCAACCGCATGGCGATCCAGGTCAGAGTCCTCGACAGCCTACCCGCTGCCTTGCCAAACAAATTCATGTTATGTCCCACAGCAGCAACAGCCCCCATATCAACAAGAGCCCTACCTTATCATCAAGTCATGACATCATCCAATCATCCAAACCCACATTTTAACAATCCAACACCCTTTCAACAAGATCCCTCATCTTTATATCATCCATATCCCCCCAACCCACCACCAGCTAGTTCAGACTTGTTGGAAATCAAGGCTGCCCTTAAGGACCTTCAAGCAGGGGGCACAAAACAATCCTTTAAATTTGAAGATATATGCCCATATCCGTTCGATCCATCCATCTCATTGATCCCATTCCCTAAACACTTCGAGATCCCAAAATTTGACAAGTACAAGGGAGACAAAGACCCTAAGGCCCACTTGCAAGAGTTTTATGCACAATGTCAAGAAGTCATGTATAATGATAACTATCTCTTACGTTTGTTTCCGAGAAGTCTAGCAAGCCACGCTTTAGATTGGTTTATGACTCTTGAAAAGGGGTCTATAAAAACTTTTGCAGAATTATCAGAACAGTTTGTCCCCTACTTCTCCTTCAATTTGCGGAAGGATACTGACACCTTAGATCTCTTGAAAGAGAAACAACGGGATGGAGAAACCTTTACCAGCTACCTCCAACGGTGCCGTGCATTAGCCAGTCGAATGAAAAATCCTTTGAAAGAAAAAGACATGGTCACTCTTTTTGTGGAAAATTCACATCCCGACATGGCCCACAATTTTAGACTACACTGTGTCACCACTTTGCTGAGATAGTGGAAAAGGGACCTATCCTTGAACGTGCCCTTATCGCCAAAGGACACATTAAAATACACAGTTATGACAAAGAACGGTCATTCGGAGATAAATCACGATTTTGGAACAAAAACAAAAATGCAGTGAATGATGGGAGTGACAGACACCAAACATGTCCAAGTGGCTAATGCATCCCAAGGGCAACAACAGTCTGTACCCAACGCCATATCAGTACCGCAGGGGGCACCTCATCCCCCTCAACAGTCAAACCAAAGAAATCAGGGGAACACCAAACGTCAATACACCCAATTGGGTGAACCCTTGAGTGTTGTTTTCAATAAATTGTTACAAATCAATTATCCCATCACATATCCTGTCACCAAACCATTCGATGAGTCCAAACCCCAGCCGGCATGGTTTAAAGACAATGAGTATTGTGACTTTCATAAAATCAAGGGACACTCCTTGAATAAGTGTCAAGGTTTAAAAAATTATGTACAAGATCTCATTGATCGAGGAGATATCAAGGTTGACCCCAGTCAACCTTCGTCGTCCAATGCTCAACTGCAAATCTATCAAAATGCCTTCCCAAACCATAGCCAAGGTCCTAGCACCTCCACTAGTCATCCCCAAAATAATAGCACCAATAATGTGACTTACAAGAATGTACCCTTCAATTATGAAGGTGTTATTCATTACATCGAACAGGTAGAACCCCGAGTGTCCATGATCCACGTTAAAGCCAAAGACCCACAATGTGCTGTGACTACGCGACGAGCCCGCATCACCGTCCCTGCAGCATCCACACCCGTCCAATCCGCTCCTGTAAATTCTCAATATAACATTCTTGATCACCTAAGGAAGACCCCCGCTCACATATCCATTTTGGATTTGCTTAGGTCTTCCCCGATACATCAAGAGATCCTCAACAAAGCCTTGCAGGAAACCCATGTCCCAAACGACATCGACCCCACACAATTCCAAGCTTTGGTGGGACACTTGGCTTTGTCTCACCACCTCCATTTCAGCCAAAATGATATGCCCAACATTGGCATCAATCACAACCGCCCCCTACATATTGAAGTCATAATTGCCCGTCATAAAATAAAAAGGGTCTTGGTAGATAATGGCTCTACCCTTAATCTATGCACTTTGAAATTCATAAAACAGATAGGGTATTCTCAAGCGGACCTAAGCAACCAGATAATTACAATCAAGGCTTATGACAATGCAGAAAGAAATTCAGAAGGCATCATCAGTCTTCCTATACAAGTGGGACCTGTGCTCCAATATACTACCTGCCATGTCCTTGATCTGGACTTACCGTATAATCTCCTCCTTGGCCGCCCATGGCTCCATGCTATGCAGGCTGTTCCGTCCACATACCACCAATGCCTCAAATTCCCAGTTAATGAACAGGAGGTCACCATCTATGCCAACCCCCAACCATTTGAGTATTGCCAAGCTTTAGAAGCATCTTTCCCCCATTTACATTATTGTCCTGGGGTCGAAGTGGGGGCCTCCCAGTCATTATCCTCCAATCCATCATCCTCCAATCCATCATCTACTATAACAACTGCTCCATCTTCCACTGATCCTACAGTCACAAAAGTTCAGATCATTGACAAAGGGTGTGGCGAGTATGAAATGCATACTGCTCTTAATGTAGCAACCATGCCACCATCGCCACATGAGTATGGTCAACCTCCCCATGCTACCCCAAAGGAGGACAAGACTATCACCTTCCGTGGAAAAAATATTCCTACCACCACCTTTGTATCTCCAAGTATCAAAACAGATGCGCCAGAAGAAGACATAAGTCAGTGGGTCTACCGCGAAGAGCCCGAACCAGAGACTCCTCTAAAGAAATATTTTCAGGAAAAATATCCTTGGCCAACAAAGTTCGTGGAAAAACATAACTACCAAGGTAGAGGCCTAGGTAAAGAGGAACAAGGGCGATTGCAACCCATTGATACGTCTCTGCTACCAAAAAATGTGGGCATTGGGTATGACAGAAAGCAAAAGAGTCCCACAACATCATCTAATACTTCCAATAGTATCACTGTGGACGATGGCTCATTGGAAGACATACCTGAGGAGGAGTCCATCATACATGCATACGATGATGTCGATCACACTGATTTATCCTCCATGTTTGAATGCTTATCTGTTTGCACCATCAGCCTATCCCTTCGTCACCCTGAACTCATTGACTGGGACCTACAAAACACCACACCTGTCAGTATGACTACGGACACCTATGTCAACCTTATGGGATTGGGGGCGGATGAACACTTCAGTCGCAAAAATAAAAGTCAGAAAAATAAAAAGAGGTCATCTAGTGAAAACCTCCCTGAGGCGCTTCCTGACCTAGAAGAAGTAAAAATAAAGGACGCATCTGAAGGCGAAAACCTCGAAGAGGTGCTGGAAGATGGAGATGTTCATCTTCCCCTTATGGGAACTCAGCTATCTGCCAGGTCATCTATCCTGATTGAAGAAACACAAGAAGTTAATTTGGGAACTGCTGAAAATCCGAAGATCACTTATGTAGCCAAGTCACTCTCTAAACAAGAATATCCAATCTTTGCGCAGCTACTCCAAGAAGGCATCATCAATTTTGCCTGGTCATATTCAGACATGCCAGGCTTAGACCCTGCTTTAGTGGTTCACCACTTAGACATTCGTCCAGACGCCAAACCCGTCAAGCAAAAACTTCGTAAGATGCATCCGCAAGTGGCGTTGCTAGTAAAGAAAGAGCTGGAGAAGTTACTGGATGCAAGTTTCATCAGACCTATTGACTACTCTGAATGGATCTCCAACATAGTACCGGTTGCTAAACCAAATGGTGACATTCGTCCGACAGACTTTAGGGATTCCAACAAAGCCCCGCCCAAAAAGATGATTTCCTTCCTAATATTGACATGTTGGTTGGATTTAACTTAATGTGATACGATGTTGTCCCTCATGGATGGCTTTCCTCGGGTTACAAACTGCATCCGGAATTGCACCAAGACCAAAGACAAAACTGCCTTCACAACTCCTTGGGGCACCTTCTGCTACAATGTTATGCCCTTCGGTCTCAAAAACGCAGGCGCAACATATCAGAGAGCCATGATGGTTATCTTCCATGACCTCATCCATATCATCATGGAGGATTATGTTGATGACCTATTAGGGAAGTCCAAGACACGAGCAGAACATCCGGCCATTCTGAAGAAGATATTTGAGCGACTAGAGCACTATAGGTTGCGGTTGAATCCAAAAAAGTGTGTCTTTGGTGTCACATCGGGGAAATTGTTGGGTTTCATAGTCTCTCGCAGAGGTATTGAAGTTGATCCTGCCAAAGTAAAGGCTATTCTAGACATGCCGCCTCCACGCAATCTAAAGCAGTTAAGAAGCCTCCAGGGAAAAATGCAGTCCATCCGGCAGTTTATAGCCCAACTTGCAGATAAATGTCAACCTTTTACTCATCTTTTGAAGAAAGATTCTACATTCTGATGGACAACACAGTGCCAAATGGGTTTTGATAAAATCAAGGAATATTTAGCTCATCCCCCGATTCTGATGCCGCCTATTCCAGGAAAACCCCTCCTACTTTATATCTCTGCTACCTCAGTCGCACTGGGGGCATTATTGGCACAACACGATGAGTCACTCAAAGAAAGGGCAGTCTACTACATCAGCAGAACACTAGTCGGCTATGAGTTAAATTACTCTCCTATGGAAAAAGCGTGCCTTGCGCTGGTCTTCAGTACACAGAAACTCCGACATTACATGCTCAGTCACCCAGTCAAACTAATTGCTAAAATTGATCCTCTGAAATATCTGTTGTCTAGGACCACCTTGACTGGCCGCATGGCCAAATGGGTCATGTTGCTAAGCGAATTTGACATTGAGTATGTAGAGCGCAAAGCTATTAAAGGACAGGTTATTGCTGATCAATTGGTTGAAGCACCACTAGTAGACGCCTACCCAATAGACACTGAATTCCTAGATGAAGGAATCTACACAGTAACAGAAGCACCAACTTGGACGTTATACTTTGATGGCTCATACACTCACAATGGATCTGGGGCAGGAATTCTATTAGTCACCCCTCAAGGTGACTACATCCCAAAATCCTTCAAAATAGCATTTCCCTGCACCAACAATATGGCGGAATATGAAGCCCTCCTCACTGGCCTTAGAATTGCAAAACAGTGGCACATTACACATTTGAAAGTCTTTGGAGATTCCTTGTTGGTTATCAGACAAGTTAATAATGAATTCCTCACAAAGGATGACAAACTGCTACCCTATAAACGCATGGTGGACGACTTCAAAAAGTATTTCGCCTCCATAGAGTTTGACCAAATCCCTCGTGTGCAGAATAAAGCAGCAGATGCCATGGCCACTATTGGTTCTTTGATTGACATGCCCAAAGATCGGACAGAGTGTGAGTTTCTGGTCGAACAATTGCTAATCCCTGCGTATGATGTCCCTGACACTGACATGGTGTGCGTATGTTGTAGGTCCCCGCCCTCGGTACCAAGACATATATAATTTCTTACCTCGGAGGAACACCATACCCCTCGAACTTACACGCAACCAACGTGGAATCCTTTTCATCCATCGCTCATCCCGATATCCTTTGGTGACACGCTTTATCGTCGCGGGTATGATGGAATCCTCCTGCGATGTCTGAATGAGACCGAAGCCCAAACGGTGCTAACAGAAGTACATGGTGGTATTTGTGGGGCTCACTCAAATGGCATGGCTCTAGCCAAAAGAATCCTACGGGCTGGATATTACTAGCCTACAATGGAACGTGATGCTTGCGAATTTGTAAAGAAATGTCTTCCGTGTCAACAGCATGCGGATTTGGTCCACGCTCCGGCACAAGATCTCCAGCCTCTCTTAGCACCATGGCCGTTCTCACCGGGTTTTGACTCCTGATTGGCAAGATTCACCCACCATCATCCGACGCCGTATACCTTCATCATCACTGCAATTGAGTACTTCACCAAATGGGTGGAAGCAATGCCACTTTCCCAAATCACTAGTACTCAGATTTCTAAATTCATCCTCTACCATATTCTCTGCAGATATGGTATCCCCTCCACCATCATTTCTGATAACGGAAGGCCATTTAAAAATCAAGCCATGAAACACCTATGCGATACCTTCCATATCCAACATCGTTGGTCAACGCCTTACTATCCTCAGGGTAACGGTCAGGCAGAAGCGACTAACAAAACCCTCATTCGCATTCTCAAAAAGGTGGTCAATAGCACCGGACGAGATTGGCACCTTCACATTCATCCCGCCCTTTGGGCATACCGCACATCCATCCGCACCCCAACAGGCGCCACCCCGTACTCGTTAGTATATGGAGCCGAAGCCGTCTTGCCAATCGAAGTCGAGCTCCCCTCATTGAGAATTTCTTTGAAAAACCTCATCAGCGAAGAAGATGCTCGTGTCGCTCGGCTTGCACAGCTAGAGTTACTCGATGAACGTAGAATACGGGCCTATGATCATCTACAAGTATACCAGAATCGTCTCAAACGTCATTACAGTAAAAAGGTCCGCCCCAGGCAATTCCAAGTTGGTGAACTTGTGCTCAAGGAAAATCACCGCACTCAGCAAGATCGTGACAAGAAAGGCAAATTTGAAGCAAACTGGTTATGACCATATATCATAACTGCTAAATATGGATCTGGAGCTTATAGGTTGACTACTCTGGAAGGGGACCCCCTCGATGAACCTGTCAATATTCTACATCTCAAAAGGTTCTACGCTTAAAGTCTGCTTGGTCTACCCTGTCAAAAAAGCCAAAAGTCAAAAAATATATATATATATATATATATAGTAAAGAGAAATAAATTCGTCCTATGGTGAAAACCACCCCTTGGTGGCGCCTTGGATAAGTATGGATGGTGAAAACCTGGTAACAGGCGTCATCCATAGAGGGCTTAATCATTATCTACCTTATATCCTAGTTACTTTATGTTATCATCCACACTTTCATCCCCCCGCATCAATCTAGGCCGCTTGGTACTTGTTGATTGAGCATTGGACGGCTCACTTCACTTATCCCTCATCCTGAGCTTCCTTATGTCCCACTTTGAACTTATGTCTTTCGTCCGTCGGTCCGTGTCATCATATAGGATCATCCATCGTGTCGGTCTCCATCTTGATCTCATCCTCTTGTCCCACTTCCATCTTTTTGTCGAACTACGTTGCCCCTGCGCTTTCACCGGTCACCATTGTCCTCTTTCCGTTTTATCCATGGTCCTTTTTCATGAACTACGAGGGCTCTGCGCTTTCACGTAGGCAAGGCCAATCTTTGATCGGCCCCCGAGCCCCTAGGTCTTTAGGTTGTGTCTTGTCCCCTTTGTGGTTATCTCATCAAGTTATGCCTAACTAATTCTTAAACAAACAAGACCCACTTGTATCAATAAATCCGATCAATTCTAAGTATTCTTTATCATATCGATCTTTTCGCTTAAGCATCTAGCATAGGTCTTAACAGGATATATCCTTCCTAACAGGCCTCATCAATCTCATCCATCCCCTTGATCCTATGGCAATGGACATTTGAAATTGATTGTTATCTTTTGATACTTTTGGTTTTCGTTTATCATTTGAGCTCCCTATAATCACTTGTCAAGGCCACCATGATCCATCATATTATGGCGTGTTTTGACTAGTCCACATAGGGGCATATCTTGATCTTTTCTTTGTTTGTGTCTTCTTGGTTGTCCCACATAGTATCCACCAAGATCCCTGGGGTCTTGTGTTATGTTGGGGCATCCTTATGTCTTTACGGTTATCCCAATACTAGGCCCGACTAAAGTCTTTCTTTCGAGACTTTGGGGTATTGGGATAGCCTTCTTGTCTGGCGTGTTGGTCTCATGCATTAGACACGGATTTACCTCGGTCCTCTATACCTTGGTGTGTTGTGTCTTATACTATAGCAAAAACCAGTGCTCCAAAGATGATAAATTGAATTAGGATTGCATTTTTCATAATCATTGCATTCACACTCACCCTACGGTTTTGGTTGTGCAAATACAAGCCCTCATTCTCTTCCATTCCTCTCAGGATACTGATACCTTTTGACAGATGCCAGACTACATCCATCATCACGTATCCGCCTCCCCTCCACTTACCCTACCAGTTCTTATTGGCACCTATAGCCCCATACTGTCCATGCATCCATTGCTGCCTGCATTCCCACATGTTAGGACCATATCTCCATCACTACCTGCATCACAAACTATTAGACACATAGTACATCACATTTTGCATTTATACAAAAGCCATCTCGCACATATACATACATAACACATCTATCAACGAGGCATCCACATATCTAAACCATCATAGATTCCAATAAGTACACATAACATATCACCATTACCATACATCCATAAAATAAGCACATAGCTCCAATCATTCATAAGCATAGCATAAGTAAACATAAGCACAATCATTAACATTCCAACATCTAGATCAACATCTCATGAATATAAGCATACATACATCAACACATAAGCATAAATAAATCACTGCATCCATCCACGCAACACATGATGATACACACATATGCATATAGCCCTCCATCATAAATAGACATATACATGGTGCGAATAAGAACTATCATATATCCATCATACATATATCCGTTAATATAACATGT
>VDFB02278208.1:0-31363 GCA_007258455.2 Sequoia sempervirens | reverse complement strand
TTATGCTATATTGGTTTGATATGTTCGAGTTTGGGGGTGGAGATGGTGGTGGATTCCAAATGGTGTTTGTTGTTGTGATGAGAGACATCATTATATTTATGATTGGGATTTGTGTAGTGGATAGTGTGATTGATATGCTTGGTCCTTGAGAGACCATGTTTTGAGGTATTTAGGGAATGGTTGATGATGTGGTGGTTGCTTGTATTATTGGGATAGTTTCCATCTATTGTTGTGATATCAATGGCAAGGTGGGAGGATTCAGTATGATGCTTTGATTGATGATCGAGGGGTTGTTTTGGATGAGTGGGGGTAACGAAGGTAACCCCAAATGAAGAGGTGATGTGGATGTTGGCGGCAAGGGTGGAAGTGGTGGAAAAGTGAGTGGCATACTTCCTTGGTGAAATGATGAAGATGAAGGGTCAAAGATGCCCCCTAGTCCAAATAATTCCCCTTCTCCTTGTGAGGTCATGAAGAGAGAGGCTTGAGATGTTGCATGAAATGATGATGATAGGTCATTTGGATAATGAAAGGTGAGGGAGACATATGGGTGTAGATAGGGAAAAATCAACAGGTTTAATGTTGAAAACAACAAAATAAATAAACCCTATCAAGCACCATGAAGCACAAACTAGAATGAAAATGCAAAAAAACAAAAGATATGCAAACCAATTCTCAAACCAGACTTGATTGACCTCCATAGCTCTTCTCCACCTGCATGAGAATGCGAGATTTTGAAGGTTTATTGTTGAAGGAATGTTGGTTGTTGAATTCTATAGCATAACAATGCGATGAAGGTGATGGATGAAGATGGATGAAAGATTGAAGACTAATTTTGACAGAGTGAGGATGCTAGATGAAGATTTGATACAAATGGCTTGTGAAAGGTTGGATTTATAGAGTTTCAATGTGGACAGGGATAATATTTGATAAGATTCGATAAGGATTTGATTTTTGACAAAAGAGGAAATACAACAAGATGAGATAAGATTTTAAAAAGATAGAAAGATTTTGATTTATTGCTTTAAAGGAAATAAACAAGATAAGATAAGATGTGAGAAGATAGAAAGATTTTGATTCTCTTTTAATGGAAATAAATCCTGAAAAAGATGAGAAGGATAATTGATGAATTATCTAATTAAATAAATTAATTAGGGTATGTGTAGGATCATCATGGAAAAAATAGGCCCTTAAGTGGCAAAAAAAAAAAAGAAAAATCAGAGTTAGGCAACTTGACATAATAAATTTGATAAAGTTATCAATATTATTTCAAAAATATGTAATAATAGAATCTATAGAAAATTGAATGTAGTTTCTAAACAACTAGGTTTTTTAAATAATTAATTATGAATTTTCTATTACAAATTTTAAAAATATAAAAACTTCGTGTGTCGACCACCTTAACTTGGTCAAAACTTGTATTCAATTTTCTTTTTAATCCTATAGTATGCAAAGCATAAAATGTGATGCATGTTTTGGATTCAAAAATGTGATACCATTTGAAAGATATAAATGTTTTTCAATCAGTCTATCAATCAGGACTTTAGTCATAATTTGAATAAAAAATGAATAATAATTACTTATTAAATTCAAAGTAAAGCATAATTTATATTGGTGGAAAGTTGAATCTCCTTTAAAACCCTTTTGTTTCATCAATTTTGGGTAAAAAAATTTCGTCAACCACACCCATCATATTGCAACTTTTTTGGCCCATCATGATCCTGCACATACCCATTAGATACACATGAGTTTCAATTTTGGAAAGAAAGCGAAAAGATCTTTTTAAGATTTTATTAATTAAATAAATATTTGATTTATTTAATTCATGTTGAATTTATGAATTCATTAATTAAATAATATAAATTATTTAATTAACATTAGAGGAATGGATGGATTACGCATAGGAAGGGAATAAATGAAATTAGTCAAATAAATAAGATTTATTTAACTAATTAGATGATGACATGGGTACCTAGGGAAAAACATAATACAAGCTGTCTAAATGATACGATGTTGTGGCAAAGTGTTGTAAGAGGGAATTTTTTGGTGTCTACATTTTGCCCCTCTTCGAGATGATGTTTGAGATGATGAGATTTGTGTTGAGTAACATCATTTCAAAGAAGTTAAGGTATGGATAGAGGAAAATGGATGATGATATCAGAATATGATGATGATGGAATGATGATGCCCCCTCGAGAGGATAGGTGGGTTGGAAAAACACGGGTAGGCTCTTGAAATGAAAGAGATGGGTGAAGAACTAAAGATGAAGGAATGGATAGAAGAAGTGAAGGATGCATTATGCTGCAATGAAAGTGAGCAACCATGATTCTTGATTTAGTACTAGACGTTATGCACCAAGATATAAGGACCAAGGTGACGATTTGTCTCATTCCCCAGTGTACTACAACCTTGTCTAAATGTATGAGGAAGTAAACTTAGAGCATTAAATTCCTAATGCACAAAAGGTATTATGTGACCTTAGATGAAAAGGATAATGCAAAAAGATATTCCAACACACACAAGATATGAATATTAGCTAGAATGATACGAGATTTGATACAAATGAAAGATAAAATGATAACACACACAAGCAAACATGCACAAATGATTCAAAAACAAACAAGGTATTGCCCCTGTCAAGTTGTAAACTAATGATTAATTGATTGACTAATGATGATGATAGTGTTTTCATTGCAGGGAAAAATATATCCCTAGATCAACACAAGGATGACTGATAACTGACTGATTGACTTGGATTGATGATGATAGTGTTGTCATTGTGGGGAATGACATATCCCTCGATCAACACAAGGATGGTGATAATTGATTGATTGATTGGGTTTACAACAAGATAAGGATCAAGACCAAAGGATGTGATTGGATAATTTGACAAGATTGATTGACTTGATTGGTATGGATTAAGGATTGAATTGCATTTGGATTATTGCTTGGATTGATTCGATTGAGTTGATTGGATGAAATGGTTTGTAATGATATGATGATTGATTTGGTTGAATGGTTGGATGATTGGATTGAGGTGAGGAATTGAATCGATGAAATTGGAAGAAGTAATTAGATGGATTGATTTTATTGCTTGGATTTTTGTTGGCTATTTGATTTTAAAAAAAAAAAAAGAAATTGGGGATATTTTGATTTTTTTGTATTTTCAGAATATTTGATTTTTTGGATTTTTAAAATATTTTGGATTTTTGAAATGTTTTAATTTTTTTGATTTTTGGATATTTTGATTTTTAAAATTTTTTTTTATTCAAGGGGTAAACGATTTTGAGTGGAGCTATGAACCAGATACAACCATTCAACAATACCACCCCAATGGGGTTTAAACCTTGGTGGCAAGAACAACAATGCCACCAATAAACCATCACACCATGCCAATACCAGCATTTTGATTTTATTTTTTTGAAATGTTTTGATTTTTTATTTATTTTTGAAATGTTTTGAGGTGTCAAAGGATAAAAATTTGAGTAGCCTTTGTGCTAGATACCAATGACAACAGAAAAACCAAGTCTAGGTGCAAGGAGATAGATGGGATGATGGATGAAAGGGTGGCTGACGGGATAAGGGATAAAAGGCTCATGATAGATGGATGGATGGAAAGGATTGGTCATAGTGAATGGAATGGCTGTATGCATCATAAGAGAGCAAGTATGTGATTTCCAAAGACTATGTCGCATAGGAATAACATGCCCCACTCTAGGTACAATACTTAGGATTTTTCATGACAAACCTTATGACAATAGGATAATGATAGGCTTGTTTGGAAAGATGGGATATGTCAAGAGATACCCAAAACCTATTTCAAAATTTTCCCCTATATCTTCATCAAAATCAAAAGGAGAATGGTGGATAAGTGGACTTAATATGATAGGTATGTATGATGGCTAAATATGGTAGGTAGGATGGAAATGACAAGACATGAAAATGATAGGTTGGATAGATAAGACATTGTGCCACCAAGTGTAAGTGACATAGAAGATCAACCTAGACATGATGCATGTTTTCTCGATTTTCATCATGGTACTTATCCAGGGTGCCTGTTTACCAGGTTTTCACCGTTGGACGAAGGTATTTCTCTTTACTTTTTTTTTCATTTTTTTGAGTTTTTTGATAGGAGAAGGGGAATATGGATAGGAGGGAATCAAGTGTCTAGTTGTATGAAATGTGATAGTCCCACTAGAGATGGATGTCATTGCATGGACCATGTCAAATGTCATTATGCTCATAGATGTTGTTAAGGGATGACATGAAAGGGATGGATTAGGTAGATGGTAGATTATGAAAGGCTTATGCAAGAATGGATGGGGAATAGTGGATGATGATGTGGATTGAATAGGACTTGTGCAAAAGGATGGATGAAAGGTTTATGCATAAGCATGGACCATAGGAATGTGATTGGGAAGATATGTAGGATAGTAGTTGAAGGAGGGGGAGATGGAGGTATGTGGGATTGTTGTGAAATGGAATGGAACCATGACCAATGGTTGCACATATTGTGATAAACATTGAAGCTTTTGATGTCGATGGGGTGTAGGAAGCAATCAAGATGTTTTCTTAGGAGGTGGTTGATGAAGTGTTTTAGGTACCCACATAGACTTAGTAATTTTATGATTTTTATTTTTCTTGTGGGTTTTAGGAATTTGAGACTTTTGAATGGAATGAGAATGTGGGATGGAAGGAGATGGTTGAGATTTTGGTGATGTAGATTCCTAATTTGAATTGCTTTCCTTTTTCTTAGGGACCCAAACCAATTTAGTTTTGGCCTTTACTTTTGGAGGTATGGGCTTATATAACTTTTGTGATGTATTTTTCTTTGACTTTTTGTATTGATGTCCTAAGGCATGAGAACCCTTAGGATTTTTTACTTTATAGGTAGAGGCATTGAAATTATTGCTTTTGAATCCCATGGGTATGGTAGAATGAGTGGAAGCTTCATGTTTATACAATGTGTGCATTTGTTGGTCATGATTAGGAATGTTAGGGTATTTATGGATAAATGGATAAAAGGATTGGATGGTAGGGATATTAGGTGTTAGAAGTAATGGTGATAAAGTGGGTGGAGGGATATTAGGAGTTGGAAGTAATGGTGTAAAAGTGGATGGTGGAAGATATATGGTCACATGATTTTGACATTTGTAGGATGATGGAGGTGGAATGACAACATATGTCTTAGGGATATGATAGGCTTTATGATGGAAAGTGGACCTAGGATGCATGGAGGAAATACAAAAATATTTAGAGTTGTGTCCTTGGGGTTTATATCCAAATCCATAAGAGCATGGAGGGACTTTGACATGGATGGGCTACAAAATACCTTGTTTATGAAGGTCTAGACCTTTACCTTGGTGGTTCATGTTTTGGAGTGTGCAATGGACAATGGGACTAGGTGTAGGTGGAACATTAGACATGAGTTCCTTATTGGATGGAGAAAATGAAGCAAGGGAAGATAATGGTTGTTGTTGTTCTAAGGAGGAACATTCATGAATGAGGGTGGAAAGACCAATAGGATATGATGGATGAATTGCAATGGGGTTGATAGTGGGTGATGGAGGATCATTAGGATCTTGATTAGCATTGTGTTCACTTAGATCCAAGGTATTTTTTTGATCTTCTATGTGTGCTTGGGAGGAACTTATCTCATCGTAGGAAGTGGATGTTGATGGTTCATGGATAAGGCTAGGTAGGGGGTGGATAGGAGCAATGGAGGTTTCTTGCTCATGGATAGGTGAAGTGATAGGCTCTTGACCATGGAATGCATAAGTTGGCTAAGAGGATCATCATGGTCTTCTTGATCATAAAGGGGTCTTGATCAAAGAAGGAATATTGATCATGAATAGTATTAGGTATGTTATGAATGGAATCATTAGGAGGGTGTTGATCTTTATGTGGATGAGGGGGTAATGTTTCCTCATGTTTAAGATTGTGCTCTTGCCATACCTCATGACTTATTTGAATGGAGGTGGAAGGGGATTTCTCGTGGAGTGACTTATCATGTTCTTGATGGTCAACAACCTGGAGACATGATGGAGGTTGACTTGTACTAAATGGTGGAGACTCTTGAATTGGATCAAGGGGTAGTGGATGACATGGTTGGCTTGAAGGACTTGGCATGATGTTTTATGACTCTTTTGTATGTTCAAGGATATGTATTGAATGACATGGGAATAGTTGATTCCTTGCTTGTAGCCCTTGGGTCACATCTTTTGGAGGTGTAGGGGTGGAAGGTGTTGGCTTAGGATTTTTATTTTGATTGGATGATGGTATGATAAAGTTATAGGGTGCATGTGCTAGATTGGTATTCCCCTCATCAATGGTTGCATTAGAACATGATGAAGTTTGACCATGTTGTAAGGTAGGACTTAAAGTCACATGTTTTTTTCATGATGTGGCTTGATAGGTTGATGTGGCATTGACATGCGAAGAAGTGGATGGATTAGATTGGTATGAGGTGGAAGGGTGATAATGAATGGATAGGGGATGATGTTGTGGTTGTTGGATTTGACAAGTGGCAATGAATTGATTGGCTTGAGCTAGGAGGTGTTGGATTTTAGGTGATTTAATTTGTTTAAAATCTTGGAAGAGTGTTTGAAGGCCTTGTATGGTTTGGTGGCCTAGGCATTGGGGTGTTTGGTGAAGTGTTCGAAGGAGGTTTTGAAGTTAATGTGCTAGGTCTTCTAATGTTGGCCTAATGTCACACATGTGTGTAAGCTCTTGTATATAGATTTCTTCCTCAAAGTATGCAACATAGTTCATGTCATCATTAGAGGTGGTAGGAGAAGCACCTCGAAGTATGATTGTAGGTTTTGGTTTTGTTTCATTATTTGAACTAGAGAAAGGGATTCCTTGAATTATGATCTCAGGGTTAGGTTTTGTGTCATGATTTGGCCTAGAGTGATATCCCCTTTGGATTATGAATTTGGGCTTATGATTAGGATTGGGCTTGTTTATGATTATGACTATTTTGACAAGTGGTGAACTAGGAATAGGTATGTGATGGTGATGATGTGGAATGATTAGATTGGATGACTTGATTGATTAGGATGAAATGGATAGGATGTGACTAATAAGAGTGATTAGGATGAAAGTGATTAGATATGAATGTGTTGGAAGAAGGTGTAGAGTGACTTGTCTTTATGTGTTTGGTGTTTAGCTTGATTTGGAAATGTTTAAATGAATGATGACACATGTACACACATAAATCACTCACACAAGACACATAAGCAAGTTTGAATTTTGAAATTTGAAGAATGTAATGATGATTATTAAACAAGCACACATGGAAGACACATCAACAAGCCCTATGACTAGTCAAGTTGGGTATGGCCAATTAGGTCTCAAGCTAGTTTTCACAAGGCTAAGGAATGATTTGAAAGAAAAATCCTACCAATAAGCCAGGAGAAAGGGGTAACCCACCCTTCACCTTCACTTCCCAAAGGTATAAAGTTCTTTGGGGCTTAGTTCAGAGTCACAATATTTTAACTCCCAAATAAGTGTGTCTTTCAATTCACACTTCAATTGAGGTCATCCCTAGGGGTGATGAAATCCCCTAGTTGGCCTCCTATGAATGGTTTGACAAAAGAAAACCAAGTGAGGTTTTTTTTATCACACATGCACTTGATTCACACTCACAATGATTAATTTCCCTTATATTAGAAATGAAATGTGTGTAAAACAGTTCAAGCACGTGTTATTTTTAACCCCAAATCAAGATGTGATGGAAGACAATGATTAATTTTAGAACCAATTTTTTTTTAAGTGTGATTGAAGACAAGATTCGTTTTAAGCCAATTTCAATTATGTGATCAAACAAGATTTTATTTTATGCCCCAAATTGAAATGTGTGACAAATAAGATTAATGAGATGAAGGATGAAATGAGTGCACTTGGTTATTTTCTCTTTCCAAATTGATGTTGTGACTGATCCAAATGCTTTTTGAGCTCTGTATGATTAACTGACAAGTTACCAAGACAAAAAAAATTACAAATGTGCTAGAACAAGAGTCATATGTGTTGAAGAATATGTGAGAATTTGAAAATTTTAACTCTTTTAAAGTTGATAAACACCTACACCATTGGATATATTATGAAATTATACCCCATTTAAAAAAGAAAAGCTCCAAAAAAGACCAAAATATGACCAAGATATGGCCACTTTAAGATTTACCCTAAAAGCGCTAAAATAGAGACTATATGCGCTAAAATAGTGACCTCGTATGCGCTAAAATAGTGCTAGATGCCCCAAAACAGTGCCAGATGTGCTAAAACAATGCCATATGTGCTACAAAAAACCTTAAATGTGCTAAAAGAAGTCCTAAATGCACTTAAAAAAATTATTTCTTTTTACAAATTTTTTAATGAAATGGATTGAGTATATGCGCCATTCTATTCCTTATAAGGGTCATTTTGTTCCCTAAATGCGCCAAAACAATTCTGAATGTGCCGAAAGACCTGTAAAAGCATCATTAAAATCCCTAGATGCACTACAGAAACCCTTAGATGAGCTACAGAAACCTTTGTATGTGTTGAAATGGAAAATTTTTGTCAAAAAGCCGAATTCCAGAACGTGAAATCCTATCAGAAAACCTGCAAGTAGATGTTAAAAATGAGGCAAGGGCCCCATGATGGGCACCAAAATGTAGATAGGGAAAAATCCAAGCTTATTTAATGTTGAAAACAACAAAATAAATAAAACCTATCAAGCACCATGAAGCACAAACTAGAATGAAAATGCAAATAAACAAAATATATGGAAACCAATTCTCAAACTAGACTTGATTGACCTCCATGGCTCTTCTCCACCTGCATGAGAATGCGAGATTTTGAAGGATGATTTTTGAAGGAATGTTGGTTGCTCAATTCTACAACATAATGATGCGACGAAGGTGATAGATGAAGATGGATGAAATATTGAAGACTGATTTTGATAGAGTGAGGATGCTAGATGAAGATTCGATACAAATGGCTTGTGAAAATTTTGATGTGGAAAAAGATAAGATTTGATAAGATTCGATAAGGATTTTATTTTTGAAAAAAGAGGAAATACAACAAGATGAGATAAGATTTTAAAAATATAGAAAATTTTTGATTTATTGCTTTAAAGGAAATAAAACAAGATAAGATAAGCTGTGAAAAGATAGAAAGATTTTGATTCTTTTTTAAAGGAAATAAATCCTGAAAAAGATGAGAAGGATAATTGATGAATTATCTAATTAAATAAATTAATTAGATATACATGAGTTTCAATTTTGGAAAGAAAGCAAAAAGATCTTTTTAAGATTTTTTATTTTTTATTTTTTATTTTTATTTTTAGACTATAGGAATCGGGTAGCACGACCCCCTATAAACTGCAGTGCGCCTGGTAAAATTTTTAATGTGACCAGCAGTGCTAGCGTGACATGCCCTCTGGTATCATGGGGGTGGGGGAGACTAGACCTTGTGACCAACCACCTGCAACAGGAAAGATTTAGCCAACTAAGCTAGGGCCCCAATCCCATCTTTTTAAGATTTTATTAAATAAATAAATATTTGATTTATTTAATTAATGTTGAATTTATGAATTCATTAATTAAATAATATAAATTATTTAATTAACATTAGAATAATTAATAGAAATGATTTAATTAATTAAATAATATTAGAGGAATGGATGGATTATTCATAGGAAGGGAATAAATGAAATTAGTCAAATAAATAAGATTTATTTAACTAATTAGATGATGACATGGGTACCTAGGGAAAAACATACTACAAGGTGTCTAAATGATACGATGTTGTGACAAAGTGTTGTAAGAGGGCATTTTTTGGTGTCTACAATGGGCATAATGGATTTTGGGGGATGGATTGGCCCAATATGGTGTTTGCGTCCAAACCTTGATTGTTCACAAGGGGGTGTGTTTGTAGAGTATTGAGAAATGCAGTCCCTTTGTTAACAATGGGTTGAGTTGGAGCAATGGATGATGTAATTTGGGGAATGGGTTGAGTGATGCTTTGGAATGGAGGTGTGGATGAAATTGGGGGCATGGATGAAATTAGAGGTGTGGATGAAATTGGGGGCATGATCCCAAGAGGTTGTTCCATAATGGTGCTCACATCGTAATTGGAAGGGAGTTTAGCCCCTTGTTTTGCAAATCAAGCATATATTGTGAGGGATGGAGCTTCATTATGATATTGAAAATCCTATGATTTTTGAGATTTTGAACCATTTCTATGATCTAGTCTTGTGTCATCTTGAAGGAATTATTGGTGATATCCTCTACTTGACCTTCCTCTTGAGGATTTTGTGATGATAAAGGAAGATTAGTTATGGGATTGCTTGATCCAACTAGATTAATTTTAGAATTGGTTTGGCTTAGGTCACTTTAATTTGATGTTTCTTTGTTAGTCTCCATGTTCTTGTGTTTCAATCTAGTTTGAACCATAAAATGAGGCTCAAAAGAGAAGATCTAAGATGAATAATAATCAAAGGTGTGATGGTGAAATGTGCAAAAGGTGGATGATATGGATGATTAAACTCTTAGAAGATCTTAAGGGGGATGCTAGAATTTTGGGACTTTTTTGGATTCTTGGATGTTGATTTTGACCTTCATTTGATTTTTGATTGCTTTGATTTTGGATAATGAACAAATAGATCCCAAGATGTTGAGTTTTATCTATGGGATAGACTTGCTCACAAGATGATAATTTGACTGTGTAGGGAGAAGGATGCATAAATACACACCTAACCAAACAAGATGAATTAATGATAATTCAACTAAGCATATGGGGAAGGATACATCTACATATGCTTAGCCAAAAAAATGTTTTGATGTTTTGATTCATGGATTTTGACAAAAAAGTGTAGCATAAAGGATGGTTTCAAGATTTTCAAGAATTTTTGGTGAGATGATCTTGGTTTGATGTTTGAAAGATGGAGGAAGGTTTATTTTGATCCTATGTGTACCTAAAAAGACTCTTATTTACAATACCTCCATTTTGAATAACACACTTTACTCTAAACGAGATGCTCAAATTGTTGAAAAATTCTCAGATTTTGACAATAATAAAATGAGTACAAATTGGGATTGTTTCTTGAAGCTCTTCTGTAAAATTTGAAAAGCAATTTTTCCTTGAATTCATAGAGTGTCGTGAGATGATTTTGATGATCTTTTGGACTAAGTGTTTTTTACTTTGGTTTCTAGATTTTGATTTTGTGTGAAATCATTTGAAACACATGGGTGGGGTTCAATTGCTCTTAGCTTTGCTTAGTGACTTCTTTTTACCACAAACACACTCTTGATTAGGTTTTCAAACTAAATTACCATTTTCTTAACTTCTTCTCATCCCAAATGTACATTATGTGGAACTTCAATGAAATCAAGGAAAAAGTTACCTATTGTTGACTTTAGCAAGCAAATTGAGATATAAATCCAAATGTTTAGAAACCTCTAGGGATAGAATCCTTAGGGCAAGCAATAACACTTGAATTTTGTCAAAGATATTTTCTTCCTAAAGGGTTTGAAATTTGTGATAATGTTGATTGTTTGTTTTCCCAATGTTTATAATCAAGAAAAGTGTTTTGTTTCCAAGAACATGCACAATCCTATGGATATTTGAGACAATATTTGTTGAGTCCCCACATGGACAAGTCCAACTATTCCTACTTTTAGTGGATGGTTAGATGCTTGACCACACAGGTTCCCCCTTATAGTGCACTTGCTTCTTAGGTCAGCCAAGCATCACTACCCATGAATCTCCCATGGCATACTTTCCATCTTTACTAAAAGTCGTAAAATTGTGGGGTGGCTGCAGAATGACCACTCTTGCACCAACAAATAGATAAGGATTTTGGCCTTTTAAACAAGGGGTTTTAATGCAGGCATTCCATTCATGGAGGACCATCCATGCAGCGAGAGAGCATTTCTTCCCTTCTCATCGAAATAATCCTCGTGATACTTTCCTTTCCTCAAGTACCCACACTTATATCCTAGGTGGAAGTTGCTTGGTTTTAGTGTGTTCCTAGTTGGGTCATTCCCTTGGTTGATTACTTTTTACCACAAGCCAAGCCCTCTAAGATAACACAAAATCGATCAAACACATTTTTAGTTCGATCGATCTTCATTGAGAAACGAAGAGAGAACATGTGATATGTTCCCCTCACACTCACAAGATTTTTTCAATTTTAGGATTCAAATTGAAGTGTGTGGATGATCACTTACACAACTTAATGCCACCAAAAATCCTTTTGATTCTCAAGATTGTTGTGAGGCACGAGAGAAGCGCATACATCTTTTTGATGGTATTATTTTGGGTAAGTGATTATAAAACAAAGATGCACATGTTCATTTTAAATCCTCAAAGCAATGATTTCATTCATTTTAAAGCACCAAAACAAAAGATGAAAGTTGTTTATTGAATTGTTAACCTTAAACAAAATCTAGTAAATTTTTCTAAAGTTCTTTTTAACCTTTTTCCTTGTTCATTTTAAACCCAAATTGAAAATTAGTGAGTTCTAGAAGCTTGAAGAGGTGAAATTATTAAATTTGGAATTACTTCCAAAAGTGTCTAAAGACACTTGATACCTTGGACAAATAATGTTATACTTCAAATTTCTTCTTTGCTCCTTCCTTGTTTCCACCTAAAAAAATGATTAATTCAAGTAAATAGAGGTAGGAAACTAGTTAGTAACTCAAAATAATAAAAAAATAGAACATGTAATTTTTTTTTTGAAATTTGACTTTTACTCCACCCTAGCAAGACAACCCGCATATGCGATGTTGTTTGAAGAAATCAGCGGCCCTTTATAGCACCCCTAGGTTTGAAAGTGGCACTCTGTAGTAGAATAGAGATCATAATGGCAACACAATTTTGATCAGTGATGTAGTTTGAAGTTTGAAAATACCAGCATCAAAAAACTAGACCAACATCATAGTTTAAAATTTTGAATTTCTAGGCGAGAAGGTTGCAACATCGGAGTTTGGAGTTTCTAGCATCATTGTATGGCATCGTTGGGATGATAGCAACATTCTATGGCATCATTGGACTGATCATGACACAGTTTCCTGTAGGCACCAAAAGAATAGAAAAAATAAATAAAAAAATTGTGAGAAAACATGTTAAGAACTTGAGATTTTCCCTTCTTCTAGTGCCAAATGCAGAACCCCAATCTTAGACCTGCACAAACACAAGAAAAAAATATAATATTAGATCAAATGCAAGTAAGAATCAAGATTCCCCATGAAATTCATCTACAATGCTCAAAAAGGAAAGAAATTGAAGAACAAAGCAAAGAAATAATTGAAATCCTATTTGAACAAGCAAACCCTCAATCCCATGGGGGAATTGGTGCCAATTTGATGTGAAAATTGGCCCTTTCCCAACTCTTATGCAAGCTTGATGAATATTTGATGATGATTAAAGATCCTTGATGAAATTTTGGCATAACTTTGCTATGAAACCATGAAAATGATGAGCACTTGATATGAAATGGATAAAATTAGCTCTCAATGTGGAGAGAGTAACTTTTCTCTAAGTCATGTATCCAAAATGAGAGGAAAATCCTCTTATTTATAGATAAGATTGAGAGGAGAGGAAAAATGGATTAATGTGGGATGAGTCAACATCCTATGGGCAAGTGCCACCTATCAAGATGTGAATGGAGGAAGCTTGAGCACATTTTGATGAATGTGCACAATAAATGATATTAGGTGGACTTTCAAATTTGTGAAATGACTTGTTGGAGGGAGAAAAGAATGAATTAAATGCCACATGGGTCAATGCACAAGGACATGTAAGAGGGAATGAATGTCTTGTTGGAAGGACAAATCCACTTGGAGGGATTTTCAAACTTGGAGGAATATTCCCCTAAAGATGCCATGTTGAAAGAAAATAGAGATTTAATAAATCATTTAAATGTATTTTCATGTGCAAGTGGCAATATCTAGAGGATTTAGGTGATTAAGATTTAATTAATTTAATGAGGGATTATATGATTTGAAAATTTGATTTATATTTTTAGGTTGATTTAAATCAAAGTTGAGGAGAATATGATTTAGATTTAATTAAATAAATTGATTTTTTAATTAAAAAGGATGATGTTAGGTTAAATCAAATAAGGTTTAATTTATTTAATTTAATAAGATAACTTTAGATATTTAATCAAATAAAATGAATTATTTAATTAAATAGAAAAAGGATAGTTAATCAAATAACATTGATTTATTTAATTAACAAGAGAGAATGACTTAATCAAATAAAAGATGATTTATTTAATCAAGGGACGAAGAGTGATGATTAGCTAAGAAGATGATTCAGGATGAAACAATGTTATTAACTAGGATCAAGTGTGTTGGTATATTTTCCATGTCTACACAAATCATTAGTGTTTTGTATGATGATATTGGCATTAAGAAAAGATTTCTTTGTTTGTTTCATTTCTTGCAAAGGATAAAGACCACTATTGTCTATTAGGTTAGTATGCACTACTGTTAAATTTAGTTTAGGATATATTTTTGTGATAGTTTTGATATTAAGTGAAGGATTGTTTGTGTCTTTTGAGGGACAATAACCAAAATCACTAGTATTTTCTTGCATGTGTGGCTCTGAATACCTTGTTCTCTAGAACCACATCCTTTTCCACTATAACCAAGTCGTTTCATAAGTTCATAACCTTTTCCATAAATAATTTTCATTTCTTTTGGATTTAGTTGTTGCTCATGATTAAGTTCATCAAATTTTGTTTTGTAATATTTTGTCTTTTGTTCTAAAGTGGTTGGGATGGATTCTTTCACAGGGTCATCCAAATTTTGTGTTGATATTACCACTTTTTCTTTTTCCTTGTTTAAATCATTTTTTATGATCTTGTATTCTCCCATGATTGTATGTTCAAAGTCTAAGGAACCTTAATCATCTTCTAATATGTTCTTTACTTCTTCCATGCATTTTTCTTTGTCTTTTTGTTGCATGGGTTCCACCTGTGTGGTTGGTGTTAATGTTTTCAATGGTTTTTTTTCTTTTCTCAAGTTGGAAGACACTGTAAGGCTCATTATCAATGTCCAATGTGTACACTTTATTGTTGGAGGCATACTTCATTTTATGATGAAGAGTAGAAGGCACTACATGCATCTCAAAAATCCAAAACCTTCCCAAAAGAAGATTATATGAAAGATCATGAGGCATAACATGAATAGGGGTTTGTAAGGTAGCCTTTCCAACTATAATAGGTAAAGTTATCACTCCAAGCAATTTCTTTCCACATTACCAAATCCATTAATAGATAAAGAGTTCTAGGTTGAATTTTTGATTTATCAACACTGAGTTTATCCAAAAGGTTTACACTACACACATTTAAGGCTAAGCCATTGTCAACAAGGGTTCACTTTATCCCTATGGTATTTTATTGAGCTATAATCATGAAAGGAGCATATTGTTTTTGCACTTCCAAACCAAGGAGCTCACTTTGGTGGAAAATAATATCAACATTTATTCCTTCGATCATAGATGCTATGTCATTAATTTGTGAATTAGAAGGGATAGAAATTTGTTGCAAGGATGTTTGAAGCATCACTCACCAACTCAAACATCACAAAATTGAAAAATTGTGACTATCCTAACAACAAATTAGGCCCTTTTAGACCCCATACACAATCAAATCCATAATTTCCAAGCCCATTTTCCCTTGTAGTTCCTACAAACATTCTCAAATACATCTGACCAAATCAAGTAAATCATTTCCCATTCCTAGGCCATAAATTTTTATCAAAGACCTATCTCAAACCTTCAATTCTTGACCCAAAACATGAATGTCTCCAAATTGTCTTAACAAGATAGTCAAATAAACAATGGTTCAAACTCAAAGATTCATCAAAACCTTACTTGAAATTTTTTCTCTTAGCCTTTTAACATCATATTCAATGTTCATTACCATGAGGAAACCCAACTCACCAATTAGGAATTCAAACTTTTACTATTCATTGTCATGGAAAACACAATCGTAACCATTACAAGATACAAGCTTCAATTTTGATTGTTTTGTCAAAAATCCAACTAAAAAAGGAATCCAATACATATTTACTCTATTATCAAACACTTTACTTCATGATATATACTGAATTCAACAACATACATAAAAAAAACTCACTATGCATAGTTATTTGGCCAATTTTTCCACAAAATACAACCTAGGGCATCAATAAAATAATAGAAAATCAAATCTTCACAACCTGTAAACTTAGGATGTGAAAGAATAGACAATATTGAACCTTCTTACATGATTTTATCCATTCTCATTAGGTACAAAAGGAATAATGCAATTTTCTTTCAACACTATTTACCCTCACAAGGGTTTTAGATCATTCTTAGAAAATAAGCAATATCTCGCCCAAATTTGCATGAAGTTGAATGAAATAAAAAGGAAAATTCAATAGAAACACAACAATAACTTATCCAATGACTTACCCTTCAATATTAGGTTGTACATGGCTGTACAAGAGAAAATAATCACATTTTTATAGTGTTTTCTGAGAAAATTAGAATTCCATTCATATTTTTTGTAGAAGTTGAGAAAGCCAACTTCATAGACCCCGAAGATCACCTGCATGCAAATAACCTGTCACAGAAAGAAGAGATGGAGACAAACAAGCAAGGGTGCTCTAAAAGCTGAAAAATGTATTCATCCGAGAGAGAGATAAATTACAATGATGAATCCTTATAAAAGGATATTGTGCAACCCTAATAGGTAGACATTTAATAATTAATATAATTATTAAATGTCACAAAATGCAAACTAAAGTGAAATCTTAAGAGAGGAATAAAGGTAATTTAATCAACATGATTAAATTAAAACCTTTACTCTAACACCCCCCTTAAGATGAGCAAAAGTGCAGTTACAAACATGTGCAAGAAAGCAAAGGTAACTACAATGCAAGAAAGTAAACTTGGGTCCCGGCAACAAGGCCTGATCAGTACCCAATTACAACCAAATCTCTATAAAGTGGAGAAATAGAGAAAACCTCATGGGAAAAACTCTACTCCAAAAAGAGATGAAAGAAATAAATGCACTAATAACAGAAGGATAGGAGGTGGATAACATAAGACCCCCCATAGACAACTTATATCATATATGTACATGTACAATGGTCTCCATAAGAGAAAAAGAAAGAGACTAGAAGGCCCCCCCACAATGAAGAAACTCCTGTTGCACATATGGATGCCTGAGGTAGAATCCAGAAAGAGATCCTGAAGCGGCATATAATATTCCTCCCCTTGGGAAGAAATGGATCCAAAAGACAAAGATGAAGAAACCCTATGAAGAGAGAAGAATCAATCTGTCTCAAGATGTGTGCCATAATAGGATGCTGAAGAATCTCTCTGTCTGAATTGAAACAAAAGATTTCAAATACAAACTGAACTGAAGACTCAAAAACTGTAACCTCTGAATGCACAGATGATGGTGGGCTAACAGCTGGAATATGGCTGTCAACAAAGAGGAGCTGAAAATCCTCAAAGTAATCCTCCAGATCTGCAATATAGGACTCTACAAACAAAGATGAAATGCCTGCAAGATAAGAATCCCAAGTAGCCATGTTTGAAAGATGTATGATGTCCTGCTTAGCTGAATCAATAGGAGCCAAAGAAGAGGCAATATCAAACTGATCAAGAACAACAGGAGAAGATGCTGATACAAGTATAATCTCAGTTTAAAGAGTAGGAACTATGAGACAATCCTTTGATTCATCAGAATATGTAAGGGTGTCTAAATACTGAAGTTCCTTTAAAGTATCATGATCAAAAGGTGTGTTCTCTCTCCAACCAATGGGTACAAGACAATCTGAAGCAGGATCCTCTGGGAATGGAGAAAGACTGGGGTCTCCATAGATCTCCCAAAGACGTGTCCAAAGTGAGTGAGGACAATCAATGCCCGATATAGCCCACACAGTGTCAGAATCAACACTAGACAAAATAACTCCTACTATGTGATTTCTAATGATATCCCAAGCTAGTTTTCCCTCTGAAGTTGCTGGTTCAGGTATGAGATCATACAAATAAGGCAACAAATTTAGCCACCTACAATGTGTAAGTATACCCTTTGCCCATGACTCATAATTACCCCGTTCCAGAAATACAACTGAAGGGTGAGTAGAAAAACCCATGATATCTCTTCAAATTAAAAATATGAGACTAACTGACCTCAATACTGATAAATCAAATCAACATATGCCATCCCATGCAAACAAATCATTTCCAAGTGCTGAAACATCCAAGTAACTAAAATATGTGTGAAAACACAAAATACTGAATAAAAGGTACCTGGTGCAGATTCTAGAAAAATAAATTACAAATCTGGAAAGAAAACAGAAACACCTTTCCAACGCCTCTTTGTTTGCGAAAAACAGAGTCCGTATGCAAAAGATATGGCTCCAGGAGTGCAAAAATATTGTTCTGACTTTGACTGAGAAAAATAGCATCAAAATGGAAAAAACTGAAAATCAGACCTACACCATTAGATCGGCGCTGGAATCAGCTTTCCAACGCCTATTTCCATTCAAAAATCCAAGCTAAAATACCCAAGTTATGCCCAATTTCGTGCAAGTTGCTCAAAAAAGTTTTTAAAAAATTGCACAGCCCACAAGGGCTAAGATCTTCGGCCCCTGGTCACATGGACGACCAGGGGGCTGGCGGCTAGGTGCTGGGCGCGCGGCCCCTGGATCTGCATGTGACCCTGCCGCTTGCAGGGTAAGCCCTCAGGGGCTGCGGTGGGGCGCTGGTCCGAGCCTCTGGTCACCAATACGGCCAGGGCTAGGGCCTACAAAGCCCGCAGGGGCTGAAGGCTTAGCGCTGGCGCAGAAACAAAGACCGCCGATGGCGGTGGTAACCCAGCGGCTTACGGGCGGAGGAAGGGTGGCCGCCGGGTGGCGGGTGGGTGGCGGCCACTTTTTAAACTGTAAGCGCCCAAAAAATAATAAAAGTTTAATTTTTTTATTTTTATTTTTTGAATTTTTCACAATTTTTCACCTCGAACTGCGTGCCTAGGGGTCGTACGGCCCTTGGGTAAAAAAATTTTGCCTCCCGGATCAATAGTAGCCAAACTGGGCTTGCCTTATATGAAAATATAGGTTTTTGGCCGCTCTGAATCCAACCGTGAGGTCTGTTTGGGCCCAAAATGCACCCAAAAAACGGAGTTACCCAGATCCTCAAAAAAAATGCCAGATCTGATACATGCGCTTGTAAAAAATGCTAAAAAAAATTTTGATTTCTTTTTTAACAAAAAAAATCGTTGGGCAAGGAAACCAGATCTGAAAACTGCACCAAGACCCTCTCAAATTAGCTGAAGAACTTTTGAAAGCCCTATCAAACCCTCGAAGCTCCAAATTCTTCAGAAATCAAATAGGAAGTAGCAGGTCTGGAGCTCTGATACCATGTAGAAGTTGAGAAAGCCAACTTCATAGACCCCGAAGATCACCTGCATGCAAATAACCTGTCACATAAAGAAGAGATGGAGACAAACAAGCAAGGGTGCTCTAAAAGCTGAAAAATGTATTCATCCGAGAGAGAGATAAATTACAATGATGAATCCTTATAAAAGGATATTGTGCAACCCTAATAGGTAGACATTTAATAATCAATATAATTATTAAATGTCACAAAATGCAAACTAAAGTGAAATCTTAAGAGAGGAATAAAGGTAATTTAATCAACATGATTAAATTAAAACCTTTACTCTAACATTTTTCCCTTACAAATCAAATTATCTCCTTTTCCTCGACCTATCAGAGGCTTATATATGATTTGAAAACCAAAAATAACTCAAATACAATGAATACAACTAATTCCAACCTCCCTCTAACAACTTGACTTGTCATTTACTTAATTTTGCACTTTTGACAATGTTTACAATATGGCAAAACTTTAAACATTATTTGAAAAATGACTTAAAATATGACTTCCTAAGATTCAAATACCTCTAAAATGTTTTGATAAACCTTATTATAATACCCAATACACAAAATAGAGAAACTATTTACAAATGGCCTCATGGAGGCAAGAAATCAAACAGGTGCTCCTGCACCAAACTCTAGGGGGAAAAAGAATTCAAACCCCTTTAAATTGTCTTCTTCCTGAACTTCCAGTTCCTTTGCACTTTTTCCTTTGTCTTTTCAACCTTATTTGGTCCTTTATTCCTTTTCTTCTTCTTATTGCTTCTCCTATAAATCATCCTTGCAACTTGGAGGTTCCAAAACTCCATCATATCATCATACACTTTTCCTTGTCCTTCATGACCTAAACATACATAGTTCAAAGAAAAAATAGAAAAAAAATATTGAAACCTTAAGGTATCCTCCTTGTCTTCTTGTACTTCAAACTCCTCTTCACCCATGACCAACTTATCCAATCTTGACACCAACTCAATATCATTTCCCTCCAAAAGCAATTCACTTGCAACCTCAATGTCCTTGTCTTCTTCTACCTTGATGAGTTCCTCTTCCTCTTGTTTGACCTATCAATTACCAGCCTTACTATCCCATTCTTTGTCAATGGCTACATATTGTGCCCATAAGTCTTCTAAATTTTCTACCCTCTTCTATTTTCTTTGCTTCTTCATAATCTTCTCCATAGGCCATGTGACCCTTTTCTTGATTGGAAAGTGGCAACTAGATTTTTTTTGCTCATAGAACTATTAGATCTTTGTTCGTCTCTCTGTCAGTCATTCCAAAACTTTCTTTAACTCTTTGATCTTTTGTTCAACCTCCAACTTGTTTTTTTTCTCCATTTCCTTCTTTCTCATTTCCTTTTCCTCTCTTTTCATCTTCCTTTGTGAATCCTCAACCTGCCAACATCTTCTCAAAAAATCCATCTTCACAAGCAAGTCTCTTCTTTCTTCCACTTCACTTTTCCTCACCTAGGCAATCAGGTTCCTTCCTCAACTTGTAGAACACATAACCACAACCACAAACACAAACTCTTTCTCAACCTAGACCTTACTAGGCTCTGATACCATTTGATGTAGTGCTAGGAAGATCACAACTCAACTCATCATTCACTTAAAACACAACACTTGATTCCACACAACCAATCTAAGATTAAGGCATAAAAATACTTGTATATTCCTCAAAACACATTTGACATCACCAAAACAGTGGACACAAACTCTATTCCCAACACAAAATCTCTTCGACAGAAATGAACTTCAAGTGCTCCAACCAACTCCTAGGCTTCAAACCTTCACATGAAATTTCAAATGCATCTAACAAGATTAACATCTCTTACCAAACTCAACTTGATCATTCACCAAATCAAAAATCACAAAACTGAGAAACTGTGATTATTTTAACAATAAATTAGGCCCTTTTAGACCCCATACACAATCAACACCACAATTTCCAAGCTCATTTTCCCTTGTAGTTTCTTCAAAAATTCTCAAATACATCTACCCAATTCAAATAAATCATCTCCCATTCCTAGCCCATAACATTTTATCAAAGACCTATCTCAAACCTTCAATTCTTGACCCAAAATATGAATGTCTCCAAATTGTCTTAAGATGACAGTCAAATAGACAATGGTTGAAACTCAAAGATTCATCAAACCCTTAATTTAAAATGTTCTCCCAACCTTTTAACATCATATTCAATGTTCATTCCCATGAGGAATCCCAACTCACGAATTAGAAATTCAAACTTTTACTATTCTCTGCCATGGAAAACACAGTCATAACCATTACAAGATACAAGCTTCTGAAATTTTTATTTTTTTGTCAAAACCACAACTGAAAAAGGAATACCATACATCTTTACTCTATCCTCAAACACTTTCCTTCATGATAGATACAAAATTCAACAACATACATAAAAGAATTCACTGTTCATAGTTATTTTGAAAATATTTCCACAAAATACAACCTAGGGCATGAATTAAACAATAGAAACTCAAATCTTCATGGCCTACAAACTTAGGATGTGAAAGCGTAGAAAATATTGAACCTTCTTACAGGTTTTTAGCCATTTCCATTAGGCACAAAAGGAATAATGGAATTTTCTTTCAACATTTTTTACCCTCACAAGGGTTTTAGACCATTCTCAGAAAATAAGCAATATCTCCCTCAAATTTGTATAAAATTGAATGAAATAAAAAGGAAAATGCAATAGACACACAAAAATAGCTTATCTAGTGAAATTCCCTTCAGTATCAGGTTGTACATGGCTATACAAGAGAAAATAATCACATTTTTACAGTGCTTTCCGAGAAAAAATAAAATTCCATTGATATTTTTCCATTACGTATGTGCAGGATCATGATGGGTATGTGGCTAACGACTATTTTTTACCCAAAATTAATGAAACAAAAAAGGTTTCTAAAGCAGATTCTCAGATTTTCACTAATATAAATTATGCTTTACTTTGAATTTAATAAGTAATTATTATTCATTTTCTATTCAAATTATGACTAAAGTCTTGATTGATAGGATGATTGAAAAACATCTATAGATTTCAAATGGTATCACATTTTTTGAATCCAAAACATGAATCACATTCTATGCTTCACATACTATAGGATTAAAAAAGAAAAATTGAATTTCATGAAGTTTTGACAAAGTTAAGGTGGTCAGACATACGAGTTTTTATAATTTTTAAAAAGTTATAATAAAAAATTCATAATTAACTATTCACTTAGAAAAAAATTACAAAAAAATGTGGATCACATTAGGGCATGAGTCCTCTACTTA
This sequence comes from Sequoia sempervirens, assembly GCA_007258455.2. Lineage (NCBI taxonomy): Eukaryota > Viridiplantae > Streptophyta > Pinopsida > Cupressales > Cupressaceae > Sequoia > Sequoia sempervirens. The sequence continues at coordinate 8,652 of VDFB02278208.1, read as the reverse complement.
TATCTAAAATCTTATAAAAAATTATTATCATTTTATTGTGGTTATCGTGATCAGACAAACACCCACTTCTTATTTTTTCCTTGAAATTTAAGTACCACTGCCTTGAAATTTCAAATTTTCACCAAATAAATTTTATGTTTTTTAAAAAAAACCTATTATTTTAGAAACTAAATTAAATTTTCTATAAATTTTATTCTTACATATTTTTGAAATAATATAGATAACTAATTCAACTTTTTACGTCAAGTTGCCTAATTCTGATTTTTCTGAATTTTTTGCCACTTAAGGGCCTAGTTTATCCATGATGATCCTACACATACCCCATTACAAATCAAATTCTCTCCTTTGAATTGACCTGTGAGAGTCTTATTCATGCTTTGAAAACCCAAACAAACTCAAATGCAATGACTACAACTGATTCTAACCTCCCTCTAACCACTTGACTTGTCATTTACTTAATTTTGCACTTTTGACAATGTTTACAATATGGAACAACTTTAAACATTATTTGAAAAATGACTTAAAATATGAATTCCTAAGACTCAAACACCTCTAAAATGGTTTGATAAACCTTATTATAAGAATCAATACACAAAATAGAGAAACTATTTACAAATTTCCTCATGGAGGCAAGAAATCAAATAGGTGCTCCTGCACCATCATTCAACAAGATAATACTCTTTTCCACTCTTCGAAGGCAAATGAGGGGAACTAGACAAGATAGAATTAGGAAATGGTAAGGATGTTGAAGGTTTTTGTCTTGGTTGCGGATTGTTCCTAGTGTTAAATGTAGAACGATATTGTAACTTGGTTGTTGTGAAACATTATTCTTTGGTGGTTCGAGGATAAGGATGGTTTTTTGAGAGGGTGGATAATGGATAATTTTAGGCTCTGGAGAGTGCTCCAAGGGGTATCTAATGTGCATGACATCAAAATTATTATTGTTATTTTCATGATCTCTTAGTGAAGGGGAGTCAAATGTCACGCTATCATCTTCATCTAAGGAATTACTATTGTCAATGTTCTCATTTTATTCCACCGTTATATCTTCCCTAGTAGGAGAATTTCTAGGAGAACTACAAACCAAATGTTCTTGACATTCAATGATTGGTTCTTCTAAAATGAATTTATCACAAGTAGTGGAATGATCAATGGTTGGATTTTCTTGTTTATCAATAGTTTGGATATTAAGAGAAGGCTCTATTTGATTTTTATGAGTGTTCATGACATTATCCTTTTTCTCTAAGGTCTCATTCTCATGTGCTATACCATCTACCCTAGTAGGGGAATTTTTAGGAGAGTGGAAAACAAAAGTTTCATCACTCTCCATTATTATTCCATGTAAAGTAACTTCATTACTAATAGTGGAAGCATCAAGAAAAGGACTACTACGGTTTTCATGATTACAAATAGCTAAATGGTTTTGTTAAAATATGTCTTTCCAAATGTTAAGGACATTAGGAAGGAGATAAATAATATTCACTTTCAATCCACGTGTCCTAACAAATTTTATTTTCATGATCGTTTACAATTGTATCCTCTTTTACTAAAGTCTTCTTGCAATTAGGGGAGTTGTTGAGAGATGAATTTGGGGTAAGCAAATTGGTGGAAATGATCTCATCTTCTTGTTTTCTAGTGTCTTCCATTAGGGGGAGGACAATAGGGACAATCATGACTCTCAATGCTTGTACCTTCTTTCACCAAGATACCTTCATCACTAATAGGAGAGGTATTAGGAGAAGAACAAGTATGATTATTATGATTGTTTACACTACCTTATTCACCAATGGGAAATGCAATATTAAGGATTGTGTCAATGGTTTGTTCTACTTGCTCTAGGATTTTCTCATAACTATGAAAGATAATAGAAGGATGACTAGCATGTTTGTTAATGGCCTCATTGTTATATTCTAAATTAAACTCATAAGAGGGGATTTTGTATTTATGCATTCCTTTTTTAACCATATCAAATCCATATCTCTTGAAAGAAAAGATGCTATTATGGAAAAGTAAAGAAAGTGCAATGCAATGACTTAAAGTGAAATGTTTAAATGCAATTTTTAGATTGGAAACAAGGTAATTTTTTTATTACAATATGAAATGATATGAAAGATGAAATGTTGTAAATGAAAATTTGGAATTGAGCAATGCATGAAATAAAGAACAAGTTCAAACTAGATTTAGTAAAATGCATGGAACAAAGAGTCAACCCACTGAAGTAGATAAGCAATGACAACAAACAAAAGTGTAGAAAAAAAAATTAAACCATGGAAAGTACAACTTCAAACTCAATAGAGACTAAGATGCTAGTAAAGTAATCTTCAACCTACTAAAGGAATTTGAAGCTTCCAAAAATTGGAATAGAATGCAATCAACTTAGATAGGATTCTAAGGTAAAAACCCTGAGAGGGACTAAGATGCCAGGAAGGGCGTTTTTGTCCTAGTGGAGGTTTTTTTCAGAAAAAACAACAAATTTCGAGTTTTTAATAGTGTTCCTAGATTTCTTACCCAAGGACCTCATGTTAGGAAACAAAAAATTGTACAAATGAATGAAAGAAAAAGTAACTAGTGACAAGCAATTGGATGCAAAAGTGAATGCAATATTTTTTCAATTTTGAATGTAATAATGATGTTCCTAAATACAATTAGGATGATGAAAAATGTATTTTTCAATTTTTAAATGAGATAAAATGATGCAAAAAAGTAAAAATACAACCTTTATACACTTTTACTAATGTAAATATGAGAAACCCTAGATGCACTTTCACTAAATATAAGAAACCCTAGATGCACTTTCACTAAAGCAAGATGCAATGTAAGAATTAATGCAACCTAGATATAGGGCTTTTATGGACTTGAAATAAAAAAATGAATGCTCAAGATGATGGGTTCACCAAAATGAATAATAGGAAAATGGGTTCTTTATAACCTAGGTCATAGAACACCACTATTCCCCTATTATCATTCAAAGATGTCCTAGGAACCCTAATTGGATTGACTATCAATCTCACAAGGTGAGTCAATTAACAATGAGGAAGACCTAAGAGAAGGGTCCTTTCATCTTTTAGGGGTTCACCACCAAGAAAATGCTTGGAAAATAAAAATGAATATTCAACTAAAAAAATCAAGCAATGCAAGCCAAAAAAAGAAATCAAACGACAAAATTAAACCACAATAAGTTAGGGGGTATGTACTTGGGAAGTTTGAAAATGTGATGAGGTTTCTAGAAATGCAAAAATATTGTCAAAACATGCTAGGGAGGACTAAGATGTCCTTATTCTTTTCTTAGTCCCACTCCTATTTTTTGGGGAAAATGAAAAACCTTTGGATGTTAGAACCAGATTTGAAATAATTTCTAAAAAATATACTCGGGAGGACTAAGACTCCCAAGGTGGCATATTAGTCCAATTTTTAATTTTTGAAAACTCAAAATGTGGTCCTAAGCTCCAAGATCTACACTTGCTTCTTCTCAGATCTTAAGTTCTGAAACTTTTGGATTCAGCTTATAGGTGAGTTCCCGTGAAGATGCAAACTTTGCAATACAACTTTGCAACTTTGCAATGTTACATTTCAAATGATCTTCAATTCTTCAACCTAAATTTGCAATCACAACACATGCAAGAGGAAAAAATTATTGATTGTTAGTGAATGGGGGTTTTCCTTTGTCAAATCCCTTATAGGTAATTAAACCAAATGATGAAATGAAGTATGAGATACAAAATATGTAAATGATATCACCTTGGATGATATCTTATGAAAAAAATATACAATATACCATGTAGTGGCCATGAAGAATGTATATCTTGGATCCTTGGATATTATGTGAACAATAGTTGCAAATAGATCCGCAATGCTACATCTACAATCTTGACTCAACAACATGAATGGATGCACTAAACCCTTGACATGATGCTTGAATCTTGATGATGGCTCCAAATATTTGATGAATTAATCTTGAATGCATAAAATTTCTTTAGGAATGAATGCTTGAATTCTTGTTATGAAAATGAGTGGAGAAAATTTGTATTTATACTTATCCATTCTTAATATCATGAAATTATGCCATAGTAAGTCAACATAAAAATTCATTAAACAAAGTATTGAGAAGGCTATGAAAGAAAGAAACACTAGCATGAGCCAAATAATCCTTAGAAGTCATAACATAACCATCATCAAGGACCAACTAAGAAATAGTGTTTCACTTCTCGTGTTGAAGACATCATGTGAAAGAACTTGGATTTTTTATCCTCCTCTCAGATCCATTGATGCTTGGATCTTTGTTTCTAGTAAACCATTTTTTTCAATAATATTATGGAGTCCAATTAGCAAAGCCTTTTATTTGACAACAAGATCTACCTATCTACGTTGATCTTTAAGAGACTTTTTTTTTCTCAAAGATGTTAAAAAACAACTCTTGCTCCATTCCTTTAGATTGATTTTGAGTTTTTTGAGTTTGAAAGCAAGATTGAACATAGCAAAACCATAGCCCCTACCATTCCGCCATGTATTGAGGTCCCTAAACTAAGGGTGGTACATCCACATTAGTTTAAAATGAAAAGACCTCTTGGCCTTAGGGGGAGGGTATTCTAGTGCAAAAGCATCAGAGTCTGGTCAAAGCCAATCTTGAGAAGAGAAGACAAGGAGAAGGAGGAAAAATCCTAGTTAGCGAACACCAAACAATGATCCACTTGACTTGAATTAGATTGTCCCCCACATGTTTATTAGACCAAGTAAAAGAACTTCCCTCAAGGTCCACATCAGTCAAACCACCATAAAATAGGAAAGAGTTAAGTTCCAACATGCCATTTGATAAATCCAAAATACCCCCTGCTTCTCAGAGGGAAAAAGGGGGCTATTGAAATAACCCATCACCATCCAGTTACAATGCACAAAAGTGTTTTTTCATCCTAATAGATTGGTGTTGGTGTTCCTCCTTTGAACCACATTATTAGGCGCATAGACATTGGATAGAACTCAATCATGAAGGGATGAGTACAAGATCATGGGGGTCCAAAAAGTGGTGATTTGACAAAAAATTGGCTAACAACCTTTTTTTAATCCAAATTTCATGAAACGAAAAGGGTTTATTGAGAAAATTGTTAGCTTTCCAAAAATATAAGATATTCCTTATTTGGAATTAAATAGATAATTATTACTTATTTTCTACATACATTCTAACTAAAATCTTGATTGATAGACTGATTGAAAATTATATATAATTCTTAAACAATTTCATATTTTTTGAATCCAAAAAATGTAGCACATTCTATACTTCTCATAGTATAGGATAAAAAATAGAAAAAATAAATTTCATAAATTTTTTAGCAAGTTATGGTGGTTAGAAAAATAAGGTTTAATATTTTAAAAAGTTTTAATATTTTTTAAAAAATTTAATAAAAAGTTCATAACTAATTATTTACTTACAAAAAAATACAAAAGAAATGCAATACATCCAGGAATGTTTCCTCTACTTATATTAAATTTTTCAAAATTATATTTTTTTTCTTGTCTTTAGACAGGTCAAACATACACCTACTTTTTATTTTTTCCTAAAAAATTTAGTACTACATTGAAATTTTAAATTTTCACCAAATAGATTATTTTTCCAAAAAAATGAATAGTATCTTAGAAACTAGATTCAATTTTCTACAAAATTTGTTTTTACATATTTTTGAAATTATGTTAATAAATTATTTCAATTTTTATTTCAATTTTCTTAACTTTGTTTTTCTGAATTTTATTACCACTTAAGGGCCTAGTTTGGACCCCCATGGTCCTACACTGACTTGAAGGCCGAAGTAATGAGAAAACCTTACAGTAAGAAATTTTTGTCCTTGGAGATAAGGGATCCATTAAGAAAGGGTTTCCACATGATCATGAGCATCCCACTAGAGGCCCCAATCACATCTATTATCAAATAGAGAGCATTTGGAAATATGAACTTGCAAGATTTATTGAACTCATTGTAGTGTAGAAAAAAGTATCCCTTTTCACACTTACTTTGGGAATGAATAATTAACAATAAAATGAACCTAATTGTGCCTTATTTATGGTGTTGTAAAGTGTACATTTAACTTTCACACTAATATAGGCCTTTCTTAATTAATTGGGCTTATTTATGCCTTAATTGGTCCTATTTTACATCTACAAGCATTATGAATTGCATCTTTCCATGGATAATCCCGAATCTTATCAAATAACCAATCATAATTTAATGTTTTGGGTCAAGTGTTCTAGATCTAGTGATCTAGGACTCATATGCCACCTTGGGTGTCTGAGTCCCACCTAGATCTTGTGACCTGATTTTGAATTTTGCATTAAACAAGAAACTTCTTAGAGTTTGTGTCCAGTGATTAAGCCACTAGGAATCATATGCCACAACTAGTGTATGAGTCCCACTTTAATCAAGACCTATTTTTAATTCAATTCTTGTTGGGATTTTATCTTCCTAGATCTAATGTTGGCTTGTGTTGTAATTTCAAGAAATTTGGCATAAATAAGTATAAATACAAGGTTATTTTACCATTCCAACATCTAAGCAATCCTTGAACTTTATAAGAAATCAAGAGCACCTTCACAAGAGTTCAGAAGAGCATTCAATAAAATTCAAAAGAATTCAAAGACACATTTGAAGAAGATTTATTATAATAATTCAAGATCCATTGTCATGCGAAAGGCATAATGCATCAAGAATTTTGTTGAGCTAGTGTTGTGATGTAGCATTCAAGATCCAAGTTAAGTATTGTCCACATCTAATTCAAGATCAAGATCTACATTCTTCATGACCACTTCATGTTAGATTGCATATTTAAACTTCAAGATTTAAGGAGTCATTGTTCATGTTTCATTGTTTCATCACAAGTTTTAATTACACAACAAAAAAACACTATTCCCCAACATAACAACACTTTTTATCTCTCTTTGTGTGATTGTAGGTTTATAGGTTAAAAGTGGATTTGAAGCCTTCAAAAGTGCCAAAATTAGAAATTTGCAAAAGTCATCAAAGTTGTCACAAAAGTTGTCATGACTCATAGAAATTCAGATCTAGAGCAAGATATACAACATATCTACATGAAACGAGTAGGAAAGTGCTTATCTAATCCATCTTTAGAGGCTCACAAAGTTTCACTTCAAAATTATGCTCCAAGAACACTTCACAACAAAATGAGACACTTTGCAACAGTCTAGGCATATGAGTCCCAAAACTAATTTTTTGCTAGTCTTCAGTATATCCAGAACAGTCATCAGGAGGTCCTGGACCCTACCCAAAAACCCTATAATGGAACTAAATCGCTCAAGCTAGCGTATGAATCCTAGTGAGCATCAAATTTAGAATTTGAGGGTTTTAGAGCTTGTTTTACCACATACTTCTTCTAGGTACCTTTTTGTGTCATTCTCTTTTCTCAATTTTATTTTAGGTTCTTAATTTACTAGGTCTTATAGCTAGATTGGTACATTTCATTCATATCTTTCTTTCTAAGCCTTAGCTTAGTGGTGAACCCCATTTTAGTCTTTAATCACACCTTAGGACACATTATTGTATATCTCTTTCTCTCACTCCATCTTGGATTAAGATCTCTAAGGTTTCCTTGAATGAAACTTGAGGAAAATTGGTGATTCTATCTCAGAAAATATAGAGCAACAATTTTCTAGGTTTCACTTGTCAATAGTCATTTTAGTTTCTTGTAAAAGGAGAATGTTAGGATTGAAATCTTTAAGTAAATCTCTAAAAGTATGCTTCTTCTGAAGGTTGTTGAGCCCTTAGATATTCCAAGAGAGGATTAACATTTCTTACTATGCCTAGAGAAAACCTGCTCCAAAGTAGTATGATTTCCATTCATAATATCTCTTGTCATATTATTTTGTTTGGTGACTTTACCATGCTTCCTTCCAACCTTAGCAACAATCCTCACATCAACTGACTTCTAAGGGCTATTCAACTTGGAAGGATTGAGCAGACCCACCCTACACACAACCAAAGGAGGGTGGGGAACATCATAAAGCATAACTAGAGATACCAACTCATTAGGAATATCATCAGAAGAAACTAATGAATTCAACCCAAGGTCACCATTTGGGAGGGACGATGTGTTCAAAGAAAAAACCTTCAAAAAAGCATCTGGAAAAGGGGAATTTAGGGGGAAACCTTGGTTAGATAAAACAAACCAAGGAATGAATGGGGACACTAGGACCTAGGAAGATAGAAGAGGGGCAACGACCTAGGGAGAGCAATCACATAGGATGTGAGAATGAGTAGCATAGGGGATTTCAGAGGAGCCCATGAGGAAAACCCTAGTGCTAGTTTGGAGCAAACACCATCAAGACTAGAAGAAGATGTGGTTACAAACTTGGCTTTACCCAAATGGTTTTAAGCAAACCTTTGGGGAAAGCATCGTATTGATGGCCAACATTCAATCAATTTTGACAAAAGAAAGTAGAGTTTTAATATTCAGTTGCTTAAGATCACTTACAAGGCCTAGATTCTAGAATTACTAAGGTTAGGAGCACCTTATTTGGTTCAATTCTAACAAAAATCAAGCAAACACCAACCTAGTATGTTCCTTAGTGACATAATCTAGAGAAAGAAAGTTTCTAAAGAGTTGGAAACTCTCACAATAATTTCTTCATCCAAAAACTCTAAAGGGAGGCCAA
>VDFB02278207.1:14865-37624 GCA_007258455.2 Sequoia sempervirens | reverse complement strand
CCTCTTTGTTTTTGGATCTAAAACTCTGATTTTGGGGTTGTAGGTGACTTTTTAGTGAATATTACAACATTGCAAATGGGGAGACAACTCCAAAAACGTTCTCCAAGCTTGTAAACTAATCTTCAATGACCCTTCAAGCTCCAATACACCTAGATCTTCAATCACACATGTAAAGAGGAGAAAAACTTGTTGATTGTTAGTGAATAGGGTTTTTCCTTGGTCAAACCCCATTTAGGTAATTAAACCAAATGATGAAAAAATGAAACAAGGAAATGAAACATGAAACATGGGACATGAAACATGAAAAATGATACCTTTAATGATGCCTTCTAAATGATGCTTTGTAAACATGCAATCTAGCATGAAATGGCCATGAAGGATGTAGATCTAGACCTTGAAAGAAGTGTAGAACAATGATTAACCTTGGATATTGAATGCAACATCACAACACTAGCACAATAACATGCTTGATGCTTGATATCCTTGACATGATGATGGATCTTGAATTTCTGTAACAATTGATGAAGAAATGTGCTCTTGAATGTTTTAGAAATGATCTTGAATGCTCTCCTAACAATCTTGTGAAGTCTTGGAATGCTTAACTCTTGAATACTTGAATTGATAACATGTAGACCTTATGAAATAATGGTTTGAAAGCTCATTTATATAGGAAATCTATCTAATATCCCCTATATTAGATCCCAAAGGCTGACATACATAAAATTTGAATTTAAAACCTAATTTTTCTTGCTCAAAACCTTAAAAATAGGCCAAATGGGACTCATACACCATCTATGGAATATGAGTCCCACCTGGATGGGACTCATACACCCAAGGTGGTGTATGGGTCCCACAAGGCCTATTTGAAGAGAGACAATTTCAAGGAGTGAGGAAATTAAGCTTATATGAGGTCTATGTCAGGATTTTGATTAAAATATACCTTAGGATGCATAATATAGGGTCTGAGGGGCCTATTTATGATGGTATTAAGGGTCATAAATGCAAGGGGCCCAAATTTCAATGTGAAAGTGTAAATAAATATACTTTACAACATTAAATTAAGGAAAAATTAGGTCTATTTATCTTAGAAGGGCCTAAAATTCCATGTGAATTTGTACAACACATTACAACACTAGATTAGGTCCATTTAATTTAGAAGCCTCTAAATTTTAACATGAAAGTGTAAATGAATACACTTTACAACATTAAATTAAGGAAAAGTTAGGTTTATTTAGGTTTAAGAGGGCTCAAAACCGAATGTGGATGTGTAAAACACATCACAACACTAGATCAAGGTGATATCAAGTCTAATTTATCATGAATTATTCCCAAATTAGGAAAAATTGTGCCATTTCCGAGGGGGTACAATTTCTATCATTACAATTATATACATATATTAATATATATATTACATATATATATATAATATTATTTTAATATCCTTATATAGACACATATAAATTGTCATTTTTATCGATTAATGTATATACATGAAGTGTATATATGTGTCACATTCGTCCAATCAATATTACCATGCATATGGGTAATTTGTCCATGAGCATTCATATACACATCTACCTACATATTCTCATGCACATATTTACTCATATGTATATATACATTCTATGTATATAATTCATCTACATAAATATGAACACACAAGGAAGTACTTTCACTTGACATAAATACTTAATCACATTCCTCCATCAAAACATTCATAGAACAAGATCATAAACTAGTATAAATAATCACAACCAAAATTGAAGATCACTTACCATTTCCTTGAACTAACTTGACTCAACTTAGAACAACTAGGATGTGAGTGTGTGTGTGTTTAATTAGGCTCATTAAGAGTTACCATAAAAAATTCTTCTCCTGGGTGATACTTCCCCTCTCTTCCAAAGGTTTGAATTTGTTCCTACATCTAACTTAGTACATTGCAACAGTAATTAGCTGATAACAATACATTCATATGCATCATATATTTCATCTTTAGAATCATTATAAAACATCATATTGAAGTGCACATTCACTCACCACATTATAAATCAAGATTCATATATAAAACATATTCATATATTAAATCATTTTAACCAAACAAGGTAATAGTAAATAGGTAATAACACACGAGGTGTTGCATTAGCCCCATCACATTGTTGGAAAAAGCACTAAAATTAGGAATCAAACCCTAGGTTCTCCTTTTCCAACACAAAAACTATTAAATGAATTTCTTTACAAAAGTGTCGATTTAACTGAATAGAAGCGTTGAATTCCCCCTAATAAAATCGACTACAGTTTTTAAAAATGCGGGTTTATTTGTGAAAGCATGACTATATGATAGTCAAATGCCTCATTATGTGATTTTCAGGTTTTTTGATAGATTTTCTTTTAGATAAAATTATTCAATTGAACATACATGTCAATTTACAAAGTCAAAAGTGTTGATATGAAAAATCGGATACATCACGATGCAAAAAAAAGTAGTGCAAACTACAAAAGTGTCACTATGACTTAGAGATAGAATTTTGTGAGTTTGAGCCTAAATTCATCTAGGTTTTTAAATTTTTTGATTGTTTGAAGACTATTTTTTATTTGTGTGATTTAGCTAGTGATAAAATATAGTTGAGAATGGCATAAAGGACTAAATCCAAGGATTTTTTGGATAGATTCATGTTCCTTCTTCAACAAGATCATGTTATTTGGTGTCATAATTATTTGAACAATGAAGACACACCAAAAATACATAGCCTAGCTAGTACTAGAATGAGTGTATTAACTTAGGATAATCCCATATACCAAAGAAAATACCTCCACAATAAATGGGTGACTAGAGTATACAAAGGTCATGTACCACCTTCGTACCTCTCACCTTAAAAAGGAAAAAGTTCAAATCAAGGAATGTCAATCACCTCAACAAGGGGAAGTACATGATAAGTTACTTCATGTATGATGTTATACATTATATTAAATCCCAAGCTAATGGATAGTAGTCTTAAAGGCTACTAATAAATAAAGTCATAATGTGATATCAGTGAACATTGAGCTTGTTCATGGATGCTTAAGTTAAGGGGGCCCTCCCCTCTTCTCATCACCTATACATGTCTTGATGGACCAAGGGTCATGAGGCTTGGCTTGAAGGACATTGGCCACATCTTGCGGTAAAAATTTCATTCTCCCCCTTTATATACCCCACCTAAAAATGTGGTTGAGGTTGACCTTGAAGTGACAAAATCCCCAAGCAGGCCTTCTACTTGAATTAAATAGTAATGAAGTTGTTTCTGATTCCCAAGATCAATCTTAAAAGTCATGAGGGAAGAGCACACACAAACAATAACACCTCAAGTGTACAAGTAAATTACAAATTAATGGTGATTTTCATCTCCAAGAACACATGCAGTGTAAGGAGAGAGCATACACACCACTAGCTTAACAAACATGACATATAATTCATTTTAGTGCACCACATTCAAAGAAGAAAGTTTTTTTGTTTAAATTTTAAATACAAAAATAAAATGTGTAAGTTGTTCATTTTAGAGCATCAAATTGAAATATGCAAGTTGTGGGTTAATTTTAGAGCACCAAAATTAAATGTGATAGTTGTGGGTTACATTTAGAGCACCAAAAATAAATATGAAATTGATTCATTTTAGAGCACCAAAATCAAATGTGAGACTATATTAAAAAACCTTACAAGAAAAACTCATTATTAGTTTCTTAATTTAGCCTTTTGGGTAAGTGCAAAAGGATGGGGGGCCAAAAAGGGGTCTTAAGTGGCCACTAATTTTTTTGAAATCAGGAAATACTAACCTTGGATGAGGATTTGAGGATAATTACACTCAAAATTTTAAGATGCAACAAAAACAATGTAGTAAGTGCTCTGAGTCTTCTTTCTAAACTACTATTATTTTTTTGAAAATGGTATAGATGAAGGGGTTCAAAAGAGGGAGCCACATAAATTGTTGTTTTATCAAAAATCATAGCATAGTGACTTTTGTGGCTCCCTCAAAAGGTTAATTTTTTTTAGTATTTATTGTCACATGAAATTGCACCCTACTGAGCACGAAGCTTAGCATTCCAATGACACAATGGAAATAACCTCAAGGTGTGGGACCTTTGTACATATGCTGTTGAATCTTCAGAGAAGGCCAACTTCCTTTTTTCAATCCTAGTACAATGTACTGGTCCAACCCAACACATGAAAATCTACCACTAATAGCTCACAAGGAAAAGGGAAGAAGAACATGAAAGGGAAGATGAAGGTGACAGACCAAGATGGAAAGGTAATTTCTTCTTGGCTAATAATTGCACAATACATCAAAGAAAGGGACCAATGAACTCACACAACTCTCTATTTGGTTTATTTCAGAGGCAAACATGGAGGTTAGGATTTGGCAGAGTGCTAGAAGGAAAGAAAATTTCTCAACACAATAGTTGCAAACAAATTTAACACAACATACATGCATGAAAATGAAAAAAAACACATAGACATGAAGGTAATGAAAGATTACTCATACATAAAAGAGGAGAGAACCAACAATAATGATTAGCTTCATTAATACAAAGGAATACAACCAATCTTTACAATGGCAAAGTGTAAAATATAGGTCTGCAAAAGAAATACCCCCAAGGAGCTAGAGGAAGAACCCATACAAAATAGACAAGTGTTTCCTTTATAGTTCAGGCATAACTAAGATGAATACAATCAAACCCTAACCCAACTAAGGTTAGTAGTCAATGTGATCTCATCAAGAAAAGCTTGGAGAGAATAAAGACAACACACCATCCACCATGCAATAAATATTTTCCAAGAAAATCCATCCAAAAACCCCCATGAAATCAATGATTTGGGTATGGGATCCATCAAAAGTGACAACAACAATAATGAATGGGAATGGATGCCCATGAAATCCCCTTGGAGAATTCAATAGAAAGCATTAAAGTTGTCCTTCAAGCTCTAAAAATCAGATTTGGGTTCTCAAAAGTCAAATCGAGCATCAAAAATATCACCCAAAAAAACACGTCAAAATCCATTGGAAGGTTGGGGCGTCAGGCCTAAAAAAAACCTCTATGAGCACATATGAATTAAATGGTCTAGGAACCTAAACAAAGAACATTTTCAGGGGTTGGGCATTGGTCCTACCACTTACCACATGCATGGAAGAAAGAAACCGTGAAGAGAAAAGGGAGATCGAGGGTAAGAGGGAAGGCTTACCTCTAAAAGTTGGAGGTAGGGAGGAATCCATACCCATGAATCCCAAAAACATGACATTCATTTTTCAAAAGGAAGATATCGAGGAGACAAGAAGATGTGATACCTCTTACAGAATAAAGGTAAGAGGTAAAGTGGAAGCCCAAAGGCCAAAACTTGAAACCTCGACACTTAATCAAATTTTGGAGTCAAAGCATCGGTGAGAAGAAAAATGAAAGGACAAGGTTAAAAAAGATGAGACTTTCGGAGTTTAAACCTCAGACTATTAGAGGTTAGAGGTTGGGAGGAAGTCTTACCTCTTACCTAAAGAAGGTAAGAGGTAAGAGGTAAGAGTGAAGGTTGAAGGTCGAAGAAGAAAAGCGTAAGGATGGAAGAGGAAAGGGAAGAGGGAAGAGGGAAGATCAAAGGCCAAAAGGTTGAAATCAGAAAGGAAAAAATAGAAGAGGAGAGGGATGGTAAGGGTAAAGGGTAAGTACAAAGGGCGATACCCAAAATAATTAGAGGAAAAAAGGGAAGGAGCAATGGAGAAGGCATGAAGGAAGTGGGTAAGAGGTAGCTCGAAAACCCAAAATTCTGGAACTTAGCAAAATTTAGTAAACTCAAGGAAAATTCATGCAAGATGCCCCATGTAGGATTTCTCATATCAGATATCAGTGATGGGTCATCGAAGGGGGCCATGAAATGTCAAAATTATTTTTAAAATCACTTCTGTGAGAAATTAGCTAACAACATGTAGTTTATGCCTAATTTTTTTGATAATTTTTTAATGAATATTTGATTTTTACTAATTTTCAAAATGGACACATCCTGAAAAATAAAATTTTGGCCATGCTACCCCTATAAATTTTTAAAACTAATTGAAAATCCTTTTTTCATATGTGTAGAATGGAGTCTAGTTTCTAAAAATGTAATTTATTTGAAATTTCAATGAATGGTTAAATTATCAAGAAAAAAATACCAAACACTAGTTTTTTCTAAAAACCAAACACACAAACAAAATAAATTAAAGATGAAAGGCTTAACATTGTTAGAATGCAAAAAAAATTACATCATTAAATAGCTAAGAGAGATCCTAACATTACCTAGGTGTTTGATTTGTTTGACCTTGAAACACGTGCGAACATGATAGTTAGCACAAATGCAATTATGTGAAATCTTGTAGAATATGCAAAAGCATGTCTTTAGATGTTGGGAACTCCAAGCCTTTGGGTTTGTGATCCTAATAAAATACCAAGCCTAAGGCTTGTGGATTACCAAAGCAAGAAATAATGCAAGCATGTACTAATGTGCTTGCATTATTTCATATTTTTGACATTTTTTTGTGTTTGTGCTTGAGTTGCCTAAGCAAGACATAACACAAGCACATTATAATGTACTCATGTTATGGATTTATTTGTATTAAATGATAGTCTATTAAATGTATGTATATATTTGTATTTATGTATGTATGTATGCTTATATATTCGAGGAAAATTTTAAAGGGTGTTATCGGTAAACTCGGGAGGTAAAGTAAAGAACCGAAAAGTGGAAAATTGTCGAGGAAGAAAAGGTTAGGTGAAAGGACATCGGTTGTGTGATGTCGAGGTTATCGATTAAGGCAAGACAAAGTCGGGATAGAACAAAGATAAAGGAGATCGAGGTCGAAAAAGATCGAACGAAATCGATCAGGCTTTGCGCGAAATCAGTCAGGCGATCAAAATCACGCGATCAATCGACGTCAGATCATCGGATCAAAATCCGCGTCAGAAATCCGACAAAGGGATCAAAATCAATCGGAGAGGGATAGGAGGGAGAGACCTAAGAGACAGGGAGAGAGAGACAGGGAGAGAGAGAGAGAGGAAACCTTTATAAAATCAACATTTTCATAATGTGAGCATGTTTTGAAAAAGTTGAGATATAGCCATTTTGTATAGCAAGAAAAAATGTGCTCACATTATAATGTGAGAAAATTTTGGCTTGCTCTAATTTAAATGGTCAAAAATTTAGCACACCTATGATCCAAGCCCACATGTTCTATTATTTTTCTAGTTATATGTGTGTTTCGACAAAAAAAAAAGAAGATTTTTTATGTTGTTGGGAAGTGTACATGCAAATTTTCCATATTCTACCACCTTTGCGTGAACTTTTCACTATCTTTCTATGATTTTCCAACTTAGGAAAGAGGAAATAACAAAGTTTTCACATTGAATTTGATATATCAATTCAAGTCTCAATTTTTGTAGTGTTACAATGTTAATTGTGATTGAATTGTAGGAATTTAACATTATACATTGGCTATTTGTATTGTTGTTAGTAATTCTATTTGAGTGATATACAATTGAATGTTGAAAAGGAAGCAAGCTTGTGAAAAACTTGAATTGTTGAGGAGTTTGATTCAAGAAGAAAAAAATACTACATAGTTGGGTAGTTCCTCCATTAAAATCTCCATTTTTTAGGTAAGTTAAGTTTTTATACATTTTCTTTACATTTTCCTTAATTCTATTTTGCTTCTTTATCATCCCTTATCATACATGCTTAATACAAAGTGTTGATTTTTTTATTATGCATATTACATGTTCATCATTGTTTGTTTCTCATTATAACCTTAGCCCCTCTTGGCACATTTTAAGCTACACAATTCTTTACACTTTCCAATTGCATTTTAAACCACATCTCTTTGAGGCATTTTTTTAAACAATTGACCTACCTTTTGTATGCTTCCACATTTTTATACACATTTACGAGAGTAGTTATATCTATGTAATATAATACATCATTTCTCAATTTTCTTTTATGGATGTGCATACCCCTTTCCAAAGCTTCCATTTTGGTATAGGCATGGGGGATGTTGGAAAATGCTTTGGAATTTGGTTTTGTGTGCCTAGAAATTGCATTTTCTTAAAAAAATTAAAGACTTTTTCAAAAAATTCATTTTGTGCATATCTTGAAATCATTGCAGTCCATGAGGACATATCTCATTGAGGAATTTTTTCAAATAGTTTGTGTATCATGTCTATACATGTCTACTACATAATTTTATCAAACATCATAGATAAGGTAATGAGTTGTTTGAAAAAATGCCTCAAAGAAATATGGTCTCATGGTGATGTCCATCTCACTACCTTGTTAATGCTACCATAATGACAAGGTAGTGAGTTGTTTGAAAAAATGCCTCAAAGAAATGGGGTCTCCTAGTGATACCTCAAAGAAATGGGGTCTCCTTCTTTGAGGCATTTTTTTCAAACAAATCACTACCTTGTCATTGCTACCACATTGACAAGGTAGTGAGCTCACTACCTTGTGAATGTTATTGCATTGAGAAGGCAGTGAGTTGTTTGAAGAACTTCCTTAAATAAATGGGGTCTCCTAGTGATGTAGCATTGACAAGGTAGTTATCTGTTTGAAAAAATTCCTCAAAGAAATGGGGTCTCCTACCTAGTGATGTACATCACTAGGTAGGAGACCCCATTTCTTTGCAAACTTTTTTCAAACTTCTCACTACCTCAACAACACACCACATTGACTAGGAGACCCCATTTCTTTCAGGCATTTTGTGGATATCCGATAGTCATTTCAATCCTTGACATATATCTTTGATGCATTTTTTCAAACAATGCACATGCCTTTTCCATGCTTCCATATTTCTCATACATGTAAGCCAAGGGAGTTGTAATTTCTTATAAATGTACGCCAAAATTGATTGTGATACAGATAACTATTTTCCATTAGTGTTTGATCCTCCTCCTAGTGGGAAGAATTTAACATTGACAAGAGTCATCCATGGTCTTTGGAAAGCTACAAAATTGCAGCAACAAGAATTATCATGTGCACCATGATAGTTAGAATATGGAAAAAAACCATAATAGAGGTAGCTCTATTTTTTTTTTCCCCTAGCTCTAGTGAGGCCGATCTTAACCCAAAACATTTTATAGAGTTATTCCCCATACATATGAGCAAGTTCCCCTTCTCTTAGTCTTATCATGTCATTGTTTATCACCTAGAATGCTAAAAAGTGGAAATATTATGTTTTGGCTATTTCTCTTTACCTATTTTGAAAACTACATTTTAAAAGTTAATGATGATAATTATCATGTTTTTATTTGTTTGTAGTATGGATATGATTCTAAAAATGTTGGATAGTCATTGCATGCAGTCCAACCAGAACATCATGGAGGGGGATGAGTCTCTCTTGGAAAATGATTTTGTTTACTTTTCTATAGATTTCAAGTAGGTTAAAATATCAAATAATCACTTTTCATTGATAATTATAGTTAAATTATTGAGTTTTAAAAGCTTTCAACAATAACTAGATTAAATTGATTTTGGTTTGAAGAAATATATGAAATTTGGGCTATGCATTTATGAATTTTACAATGGCTAAAGCTACATGGAAGTTCTATAAAGAATTCCACAAGCATCATTGGGTTGAATTTAATTCCAAAAAAGATTTATGAAGTTACATATGCCAAACTCTAGGTATGTGTGATCTCTACCAAGGCTTAATATATATGTTGGCTTCACAGCACTTAGTATTTTATTATGCCTTTGAATCATCTACATTGTAACACTAACCTAATACAAGTACATTTAATCCAACCTTTCTTGTTAGTACTGGGCTTATTTACCTTGCTTGTATATTGCTTGTGAGGATTAGGCTTATTTACCTTAAAATAGGTCCATTAAGAGTCAATCTCACATATCCCTCAATAATATATCCCTTCTCATATCTCAACACCTTATACCCAAACATCCTTAAACACCCTTCATAACTAGGAAATGGGTAAATGAAAGTGCATAATTGGAGGTACAAGTAGTAGAATGCATGAAATGAAAGAATAAATTTTCTCTTGAGATGTTGAGGAAGGTATGTGTGTAGTATGTGCAATGGGAAAATGACAATACAAAACTTGAGGTAGAAAGTACTAGAATGTACAAAATAAAAAATAAATCTTCTCTAAAAACACTTGAAAAGAAGCAGACCAAAGTGAATGAGATAGATAATGTTTTGAATAAAGAGATTATTCCTGCTCTCGAGAAGTTTCAAGGAAGGTTCCTATGCAATATGTGGAATGGGAAAATGGTAATAGAGAAGTAGAAAAACTCAAGAGGTTTTGTATTTGGTAAGAATTTGTGTAGAAAAAGAAAGTGAGAGATGATGTTATAGGTGGATTTGAACAAATGAAGTCAAGATTCTTGAACTTAAGACTTCATGGAGAACTTAAATTTTATTTAGAGAGCCCTTAGGTTCAAATTTATTTAAAATTGCATTTCTTCTAATTATTGGGTTTGAATTCATGTTTAGAAATAGGATGAATATATATACAAACTTTTATTGGGAAGGTTGATTCATGGTCTTTTAATCTCCAATAATCCAATGACCTTATGATCTTTAATAAGACTTGCATGCCTTGAATTTTTGTTTGTGAGACTTAGTTGTTACTTTCCATTATATTTTGCCAATAGTTTTATGATTTTTTCTTTATATACGGCCTTTGAATCTTTTGAAGGTCTTATAATTGTGAATTTCATGGTGAATTTGAACAAATGAAGTCAAATATTCTTGAAATTAAGACTTGCGTGGAGAAAATACAACTGAAAATAGATGATAAGGAAGAAGAAATGATGATAGAGCAGTTGATCTAAAGCTCAAAGTAAAAGATATGAAAAAGAAGTTAGAAGATCATGGAAAGGAATACTAGGGGCTGTTAATAGATAAGAGCTATAGAGATGATGAAAATGAGTGGATGGTCAAGTTGCAGCTACAAAAGCAATAGTTGGAAGTGTTGAAATTGAAGAAAAACAATTGAACACTAAAATTAACCACTTAGAAAAGGAATTAAAAGATAAAAAGAATATTTTATCATCAATGAAAAGGAGGTTAGTCTACTCTAAAAACACTTTGAGGTTAGTTTTCAGTTGATGGAAAATAGGTCAGTTGCATGTAGTGTAAAGTTGCAAAGTGTTGTAACTTTTGTTCTATTCATCATATAGTCAAACCAACTATTTTGAAATGTCTAGATGGGTGGGTTTATGCTAGGAAAGGTCCTATTTCACACAAACCTATCAAAACAATTTGAGCTACATTGTACTAGCAAAGTCTCTTAAGAGACCAAAGTGCAAAGGGGCATAAAAATTTGATGGGTGATTACTCAAAAACTATGGAACTTAGAAACATTTTGTCTAAGTCTATGAGATCATGTAGGGACCCTCTAACATAATCTCTCTCTATTTTTGATAGATCCAAGTCATTTTCCCATGGTGAAGAGTTTTTAGTTTATGGAAAACGGGTCAGTTGCATGTAGTGTAAAGTTGCAAAGAGGTGTTACTTTTGTTCTATTAATCATACAGCCAAACCGACTATTCCAACATGTCTGAATAGGTAGGTTTATACTTGGAAAAGTCCTGTTTCACACCCAAACATGCTGAAATCGTCTGAGCTACATTGTACCAACGAAGTCTCTTAAGAGATCAAATTACAAAGGGGCAAAAAACTTTGACGAGTGATTACTCAAAAAATGTGGTGCTTAGAAACATTACGTCTAAGGCTATGAGATCATGTAGGGTTACCATACAATAATCTCTCTCAATTTCTTATAGCTCCAAGTCATTTTCCCGTGGT
The DNA here is from genome assembly GCA_007258455.2 of Sequoia sempervirens. Classification (NCBI taxonomy): domain Eukaryota; kingdom Viridiplantae; phylum Streptophyta; class Pinopsida; order Cupressales; family Cupressaceae; genus Sequoia; species Sequoia sempervirens. The sequence continues at coordinate 25,817 of VDFB02278207.1, read as the reverse complement.
GAAGAGTTTTCAATTAATGGAAATCGGGTCAGTTACATGTAGTGTAAAGTTTCAAAGTGGTGTGACTTTTGTTTTGTTCATCGTACAATCGAACAAAATATTTAAACATACTCATATGGGTGGGTTTATGCTAGGAAAGGTCTTTTTTCACACCCAAACATGCCTAAACATTCTGAGGTACATTGTACTGATGGAGACTCTTAAGAGCCCAAAGTGCAAAGGAGGAACAAACCTCGACAAGAAATTACTCAGAAACCATGGCACTTAGAAAAAAAGTTATAATGCTATGGGATCATGTAGGGACACTCTACAATGACCTCTCTCAATTTTTGATAGCTCCAAGTCATTTTCTTGTGCTAAAGTGTTTACAATTGATGGAAAACAAGTCAGTTGCAGTGTAAAGTTGCAAAGGAGTGTAACTTTCATTCTATTCATTGTACAACCAAAACAACTATTTCAAAACATTTGGATGGGTAGGTTTATGCTAGGAAAGGTTCTATTTTTTCCCTCTAAAATAAAATCTCTAAGTTTTATTAAACTTCAAGTCATTTCCTAGGTAGAGAAAAGTTTTAGGTTGATGGAAAATAGGTCGAAGAGTACATCTAGTGTAAAGGGAAGTTACAGAAGTGGTGTAACTTTTAATTATAATCATCACATATGACCAAGCCTTCAAAATATTCCAACACATCTACGAGATGGGTGGTTTTATGCTAGGAAAAGTATGTTTCACACCCAAAAGTTAGAAATAGTCACGAGGCTACATTATATTGGTGAAGTCTCTTAAGAGACCAAAAGTGCAAAAAGGCTGATGAAATTTTGACAAGCAATTACTTTCGAGGCTGAGACACTTAGAAAATTTTTGTCTAAAGGCTACAAGATCTGAGACGTGTGGGTTGAGGAGGTATTTGTGCATATCAAATATGTAAATCAAAATTGAATCAAACACACCAATGAGACTTTAAATCAGAGCATAAACTAAAAGAAGAGAAAAAAACTCCATTTATGCTTCAAAGATGTCCCATTGTCCTCTATCTCCAGTGTTTTTACTGAACCTAGCTTGCTCTCAGATTTTGTATACTAAGCTCAACAAAATGTCTTCCTAGAGAATGAGATTTAGAATAAATGCATGCTTATGCTAAGATGCTATTAACAAGACTAAAAATTATAGCTAAGATATGAGATTACTAAATGTAATGATTGCTAAAACTGATAAATGCTAGATGATATTAAAATAATGTGTGCACGTGAATGTAAGTGTATGCAAGTGTAACCAATGCTTGGATTTGTAGGGGTATTTAAAGAGTTTTCAAAAGACTCTGATTGGATGACGTGATCAACGGTTTAAATCAAGCTTGTCAAGATGAATGGTAAGAGATTTTTGAAAGTCGAGAGAGAGATGGAAGGTTTCCTTCTACACAAATTTTCTCTTTCAGATCTGAAGGAAAGTTGCCATTTGAGGAGTGAGTTGGGGATAAATTTCATAATTAAATAAATAAATTTATTTAATTATATGTGAGGATGAATTTAGAAGTTTGCATAATTAAATAAGTAATATTTAATTATGTGTGAGAGATGAAAATGGAAGGTAATTAAATATTTAAAATATTTAATTATGTGTGGAGTGAGAAAAGGTATTAAATTATGAAATGAATAGGGTGTTTGGAGAGGAATATTCCATTATTTAAATTCAAATATTCAAATTTAGAATAACATGATAATTAATATAAATAAATTATAGCATACAATGGAAACTTGGATAAAATTCTTCATATTTTTCCTTTGGTCACTTATGACATTACTTCAAAATGGTTGGTTCCTAACACTTTAACTAAAATTATGACATTTAACATGAGAGAATTTGTGAAAAGAGGGAATGGAAGCTGACAGTGCTTGAGGAGTGAAGACACAGGGGTAGGAGTCTGTGAAAGATGCAGGTCAGCTCATAAGAGCCGGGAGACACCTAGGTCAGCGGAAGCAGAATGGCTTTATGGATACTCCAGCCCGAGGAGAGCTAAAGCCTTGATGCAGGATACACAATAATCTCAAAGACAAATGGGGAGAGATCAAAGCTGGAATGGGTGGGAACCAATATGCGAGGGAAGTCGCTTTCAAGTAAACCTTAGTAAATGGAGGCAATTGAAAATGGGTGCCTTGGAGGCCCAATCATCCCTTGGGCAGGAAAGAATCAAAGAAGGACGCTGGAAGGGATGCCAAGGCATGGGTCCCAAAGGCTTCCACGCAATTGGGGAAAACTTTTGTCCCTCCTGATCGCAGAAGCAAGATACTGTCAATCCCCAACAGTTATTTACAACCTCAGTGGGATTACCTGGAGAATTGTGGCCTAATAGTCAAATGGACGGGAAAGGAGGTGTCGGACAAAGAGATCTCTGAATGGCTGATCAATCATTTCGAAGGTCGGGTTAGACCTAAAACCCTAGATGAAAATTTCATCTTGGTAGAATGCATAGATTCTGAGACAAAGGAGAGGATTCTAAATGATGAACCTATATTTTTCAAGGGCTTTTGTTTTTACAAAATAAATTGGGAGCCAAATTTCAACCCAAGCCAGCATAAACCGAAAACATATCCGCATTGGATAACTTTGGAGAATCTTCCCATAGAATATTGGAGCGAAGAAACACTAGAAAAGATTGGGGGAGCCCTAGGAACATTCATTGGCATTGAAGAAGAATTCATGAAGGGGCATTCAGACACAGCGAAAATCTTGGTTGAGATTAACACTGAGTTTCGATTCTTGGATAATTTGGAGTTGCTCTCTAGCAAAGGACAATGGTTCCAAAGGATAAAGGTTGACTCAGTTGGGGGTTACTGTGTCTTGAGTAAGGGTTACATCGTGGGCTGCTCGAAGGGCAAAGGGAAAGCACAAGACTTAGTCATGAATGTGGGTTGGTTTGGAAAAAGCTTTCCTCAGACACCAATTCCAGCAAAATCAGCAAAAAAGGAAGCAGCTAAGGTTCAGATTATTCCTAGGTCTCCATCTTGTGAAGTCACATCAAAAACCCATAAGTTGAAGGAAGGGGAAGTGACATCATTAGCATCGAGAGAACATAGTCTGGAAGAGTTGAAAGCGCTAAGAAATGACACTGCATCTTTGGAAAGGGAGATTTGGGATAACATTAGAGCTATTGCTGATTTGGGGGGAGAAGTACAAAACCTGGTGGAAATGAAAGGTCAGGATCTCAATAGGATGTCAATTGCCCAAGGGACAACAGAGGGAGTGGTTATAAGCAAAGGTCTTGATGTCGTTGATCTAGCCCCTAGGAAGGACATAAATGAATGTTTTCTACAAATCACCATGAATGACAAAGGGAATGGTCAATTGGCGGACTATCCTTTGAATAATGAGGGATTGGATACTGAGGATGTTCACTTTGGGTTAGATCTTCCACTCGAGCAACAATTGATGCTGGCGGCAGCTTCAAAATCTAAGGACGTTATGGAGGAATTTTCTACCAAAGGATGCTTGGGGGTGTCTCAACAACCGTCAACCAAGCCCAAACCGGATTGTGGGAAAGGAAAAACCAGAGGAAGAAAGTCGATACAAGAGCTAATTTTGCTGGCTGGAGATGCGGAAGGTCAACAAAAGTTGACAACACTATTAAAGTTGGGGCAGAGCACCCCTCTCCACGGTTCACCATGAAGTTGGTATCATGGAATGTTAGGGGCCTCAATGCCCCTAACAAACAATGCCTGGTCAAACGGAGGATGGTGTTGACCATGGCTGAGATAGTGCTTCTTCAGGAAACAAAATTGAGTAAAGAGGTCTTGGTAGCTTGGAAGAGAAGATTGGTTGGGTGGGATGGTGTGGGGGTGCAAGCAAGTGGGGCTTTAGGAGGCTTAGCTATTTTATGGAACCCAAGCAAGGTCCAGGTGGAGAACATTTTGGAACACCCCTGCTGGCAGAGCTGCAAGATTCGTAGTATACAATCCAAACTTACCTTTGGACTTATCAATGTTTATGCCCCCAATTCATGTATCAGGAAAAGAGGTTTGTGGCAGGAGATAGAGAATTTCCTCAGAGATAAGGATGGAGAAAACTTTCTTTTGGCAGGAGACTTCAATGCTATGCTGGAAGATGTGGACAAACTTGGTGGCATTCCAAGAGGGAATCAATCCCAGAAAGACTTTGAGGAGTGGGTCTCAAGGAATCAAATGATGAACATTGGCTTCAAAAATGGAGTCTTCACATGGACCAACAAGCGTGCGGGTCCAGGAATGATAGCAGAAAAGTTGGACAGATTCCTCTTTTGGGGTGGCTTGGATAGTTTCCAGTTCACATTCGAGGCCTCAATCTCTCCTAGTGCGGGCTCTGACCACCTCCCAATTCAGTTGGAAATTTTGGAGGATAGAAGTCCAACTAGATCCCCCTTCAAATTTGAGAAGATGTGGATGAGAGACCCCGCCTTTCATAAACTGGTTTCTGAATGGTGGGAAGGAATACAAGTATCGGGCTCGAAGATGTTTTGCTTGGTGACCAAATTGAAGTGGTTGAAAAAGAAAATCAAGGATTGGAATTGGAACTGCTTCAAAAACATTTTTGATTCAAAAGAAAACATTGAGTTCGAGCTTGCTGCTGTGGAGGAAGAAATTATGCTGAACGGTTTAAATCCTCAAAACTACTACAAAGAAAAAGATCTTTTAGGAAAATATGAGGACATCCTTGCCAAAGAAGAGATATTTTGGAGGCAGAAATCGAGGGAAGTTTGGCTTAAAGTGGGTGATAGAAATACTAAGTTTTTTCACAATAGCACAAGGCAAAGGCATGGGGTAAATCGATTAACCTGCCTCAGGAGCTCAGATGGATCTTCAGTGGATGATCCACGGAGTATCGCAGTTGAAGTGGTAAGATATTTCAATCAGCTTTTAAACAATGTAGAAGGTTCTAATTTGTAACAACAACAAGACCTTGTGCAGTTCATCCCGTAGTTGGTCTCTAAGGAACAAAATAAAATGCTAAATCAGAAATTCACAAGCGAGGAAATCAAGCCTGCTCTCTAGCAGCTCCATCCTGATAAGGCTCTTGGCCTGGATGGACTTCCTGCTGGATTCTTTCAGGAATTTTGGGGGTTACTTGGAGAAGAGTTAGCTGATGCCATTGAGGCCTCTTGGAATTCGGGAAGTTTGCTTAGGGAGGTGAACAACACTTTCATAGCTTTGATACCTAAGAAGGAGGTCATAAATTCACTAGATGACTACAGGCCGATTTCCTTGTGCAATACAATATACAAAGTAATGTCAAAAGCTATGGAAAATAGATTAAAACACATTCTCCCCTCCATAATTTTAGAAGAACAAACATGATTTGTTCCCGGTCGCACTATCATGGACGGTATTATCATATTACAAGAAGCAATCCACTCAATTCAATATAATAAGCAGGCAAGCATGATTATCAAGTTGGACATCAAGAAGGCATATGACACAGTGGATTGGAGGTTTTTGAGCAAAGTCCTTGATGCATTTGGTTTTAACAAGAGGTGGCTAAATTGGGTCTTCAATTTCATCTCTACCCCTAGATTTTCAATTCTGGTCAATGGATTGCCAGAAGGTTTTTTTGATGTTTCCAGAGGTCTCAGGCAAGGAGATCCGATCTCCCCCTTTCTATACATTTTAATGGTTGAGGCCCTTGGAAGAGCCATCTCTCAGGGTTTGAATGTAGGCCAAATTAAGGGCATACAGGTGACAAGTGACATTCCTGCTGTCTCCCATCAGCAATTTGCAGATGATACCTCCTTGCTGGGAGCTGCTAAGAGGAGGGAAGCTGTTTTCTTGAACACTATCGTCAAGAAATATGCCAATGCCTCTGGAAAGATAGTCAATGAAAGCAAATCAGAGATCTTTTTCTTCAACACATCCATGCAAAAAGAACAAGAGATTCTAAGGGTGCTTGGTTTCAAAAAAGGTGTGCTCCCCTTCACCTATTTAGGTATTCCTATCTCCAAGGGTCAGCGATCGACAGGGCTTTGGGACCTACTCAATCTCAGGGCAAACTCAAAGGTCTGTTCCTAGAAGGTCAGGTGGTTAACATGGGCTGGGAGAATAACACTGATTAAGTCGGTCCTATCTGCACTCCCAATTTATCTGATGTCGGTCCTTTGCATCCCTTGCGGGTGTGCAGCAAAGCTCACCAAAATATTCAGGCAGTTTTTTTGGCAAGGCTCGGATGAGAAAAAGAAAATTGCATTAATGTCTTGGGAGAAATTGTGCAGAACCAAGGATGATGGAGGCTTGGGATTCAAAAATCTGGAAATGCAAAATAAGGCCTTAGGGGCCAAATTAGTTTGGCGAATGCACTGTGATCCACAATGCAAATGGGCTAGGATTCTGCATCAAAAGTATGTCAAAAATGACAATAATGGTGATATTCTCACTGTTGCAAATCCTCCTACTGGATCCAGGATCTGGAATTTCATGCTAAAATGCAGGCCTCTCATCTGCAACTATCTCACATGGGACATTTTGGATGGAGGTGAAGCTTTATTCTGGGAGGACTCATGGGCTGGCTATCCTAGTTTGGATAGCTTAATTGAGGTCGGGTTGGCTAAATAGCTGCTAAAAAATTTGTGGGGCGAGAAGGTGAAAGATTACATCTGCCCCAATGTGATTGGATCGGTTTTAGATTGGAAGTGGAAGGATTTTTCTTCCCTTGATTTACCTCCACAGGAGGTACTTCTTCTCAAGCAAGAGCTGAGTAAAAGATATGTATCCTTGCGTCCGGGCAATGACAAATTGATTTGGGCAGGCTCTAAGACAAGAAGTTACAATACTAGAGATGGGTATAGAAAGCTCTACGAGGAAAGGGATCAAGTTGCAACCTTTCTCCCCCTCCACTTATGCTGGAGCAAGGCTTGTCTGCCCAAGGCAGGGACATTCGCATGGGCTGCAATCCATAACAAGATTTTGACAGCAGAAAGATTTCGCAAGATTGGCTTCCATGGGCCGTCTAGATGTGTCCTTTGCGAAGATGCGGAGGAGACGACCGATCATCTCTTACTGGGATGCCGATTTGCCCAAGCTTGCTGGCAGTGGCTGTGTGCAAGATTAGGATGGGTTTGTGCCATGTCTCTGGACTTGCTTAGTTGGTTTAGTTCATGGCCATCTTTGATGAAAAACTCAACATTTGGGGACATATGGACTATCAGCCCATCAATTATAGTGTGGGAGCTCTGGAAGGAGAGGAATAGGCGGATATTCCAGGATAAGAAAATGAGCTGGCCCTCCCTGATCAATAAAATTGAGGCATGTTTGATTGAGACCTTGAACGCCGAACTGGCTCAAAAAGGAGCAAAAGACGTATTTTTTCGAGTTGGGATGCTCGGCTACGTGCAGCATGGCCAACTCTCAAAGTCCCTACATGGGTTGGACTGGGGGGTAAGGATTCGAAGCAGACCCGTGCATCTGTGGTGTGGTCTCCTCCTCCTCCAGGATGGCACAAATTAAATTTCGACGGTGCATCGAAAGGCAACCTAGGGCCGTCAGGGGCGGGTTGCATCATCAGGGATTCGCAGGGTAACACAATTGCCGCTGCTGCTAAGAAACTTCCGGCAGGGACAAACAATGAAGCAGAGTTTTTGGCGATGACATACGGTCTAAAGATGTGCAAGGAGTTGGGGCCGTCTAGAATAATGATTGAAGGTGATTCAGCTTTGGTAATCAATGCCCTTAGGAAAGAATCCACTCCCAATTGGAAACTCAGCGCCCTTTTATCAAAAGCCATGGCAATGATAAAATCCTTTGAGGGTTGGTCAATAAACCACATATACAGAGAAGGAAACGTTGAAGCAAATGCCTTGGCGAATGAAGGTGTAGGGAAAGATTAGAATTGGTGCCCATGTGCCAAGTGAGCATTTTGTCTGTGCCAACATGGCCAGATGGTAAATTGGTGTGTGGGAAGCCGGATGTTGGAAAGAACAGCAACTGATAGCTATAGTCATTCTTCCCAAATCATAACACCTGTTTTGGCTAGTACTCTATATTGAACGAGGCTCATCGCCACCTCCCTTGGTTAGAATGAAATCTAGCAAGGATTTCATGTGGCGGCTACAGTTCTTAATTGAATCTAGCTGGCTCCTCATGAGCAACATGCTGCGTCTATTTTGGAGCCTTGAAGATGATGGTGGTGGCATTCTACCAGATGGATATGCCAATTTTGCTGCGCTGCTCCAAAATGCAAACAAACTTCTTTTGTATAACAGTGTTACATCAAATAGCAAGTAGAATGGCTGGCTTTCCTGGTTAGGAGGATTTTTGTAAGTTTGAAATGGGCACTCAGTGCCAATTGTTTGATTGCCCCGTTCCCTATTGGGCTAAACAATCTATAATTCTTTTGCTCTAATTTAATCTATGCAGCTAAAGTGTGTTTTACGAATAAAAAAAAATATAAATAAATTATAAAATTTATTTAATTTAATTAAGAGGAATATGGAAGATGGTAATAATTAAATAAAGTTATTTATTTAATTAAGGTAGAAAAATTATAAAAGTGAACAATATAAATAAATAATTAAATTTATCTATATGTAGATGACTTTAGAACATTAATTAAATAATTTATATTTAATTAATTAACAATCTTGATTAACTATGACCATATTTAGGCATACCACTGCTCCAAGTCGTTTGCCAATGGTAGAAGAGTTTTTAGTTGATGGAAAAGGGTCAGTTGCATGTAGTGTAAAGTTGCAAAGTGGTGTAACTTTAATTCTATTCATTATACGATCGAACCAACTATTCCAACACATCTACATGGGTGTGTTTATGCTAGGTAAGGTCATTTTTTGCACCCAAACATGTCAGAACAATCTGAGCTACATTGTTCCATTGAAGTCACTTAAGAGACCAAAGTGCAAAGGGGAAACAAACTTTGATGAGCGATTACTCAGAAACTGTGGCATTTAGAAAAATTCCATCTGAGGCTACAAGATCATATAGGTCCCCTCTATAATGACCTCTCTCAGTTTTTGATAGGTCGAAGTTATTTTCCTATGGTGAAATGTTTTTAGTTGATGTAAAATAGGTCAGTTACATGTAGTGTAAAGTTGCAAATGGTGTAACTTTCGTTCTATTCATCATACGACCAAATTGATTGTTCCAACATGTCCATATGGGTGGGTTTATGCTAGGAAAAGTCATTTTTTGCACCCAAACATGCCAAAACAGTCTGAGCTACATTGTACCAACAAAGTCTCTTAAGAGAGCAAAGTGAAAATAGGCAGAAAACTTCAACAAGTGATTACTCGAAAACCATGGCACTTAGAAACATTACATCTAAGGCTAAAAAATAACGTAGGTCCCCTATAAAATAACCTCTCTCAGTTTTTTATAGCTCCAAGTTGTTTTCTTGTGGTGAAGAGTTTTCAGTTGATGGAAAATGGGTCAGTTACATGTAGTCTAAATTTGCAAAGTGGTGTAACTTTCATTCTATTTGTTATATGATCAAACCAACTATTCCAACATGTCCAAATGGGTGGGTTTATGATAGGAAATTTCTTTTTTCACACCCAAACATGTTGGAATAGTTTGAGCTACATTGTATTTATGAAGTCTCTTAAGAGACCAAAGGGAAAAGGGGCAACAATCTTCGATGAGTGATTACTCAAAAATTGTGGTAGTTAGAAACATTATGTCTAAGGCTATGAGATCACATAGGGCTCATATACAATAACCTCTCTTAGTTTTTGATAGCTCCAAGTATTTTTTCCTGTGGTGAAGAGTTTTTAGTTGATGGAAAACAGGTCAATTGCATGTAGTGTAAAGTTGTAAAGCAGTGTAACTTTCATTCTATTTATTATACGAATGAACCAAATATTCCAACACATCCAGATGAGTCGATTTATGGTAAGAAAGGTCATGTTTTATACCCAAACATTTCATAATAGTCCAAGCTACATTGTATCGATGAAGTCTCTTAAGAGACCAAAGTACAAAGGGGCAACAATCTTTGATGAGTGATTACTCAGAAACCATGGTACTTAGAAACATTCTATTTGAGGCTAAAATATCATGTAGGGATCCTCTACAATAACCTCTCTTAGTTTTTGATAGCTCCAAGTAATTTTTCCATGGTGAAGAGTTTTCAGTTGATGGAAAACTAGTCAGTTGCATGTAGTGCAAAGTTGCAATGTGGTGTAACTTTCATTTTGTTCATTGTATGACCAAACTGACTATTCCAACATGTCTGTATGGGTGGGTTTATTCTAGGAAATACATTTTTTCACACCCAAACATGCTAGAATAGTTTGAGATACATTGTACTAGGGAAGTTTCTTAAGAGACCAAAGTGCAAAGGGGCAGAAAACTTTGACGACCGATTACTCAGAAACTATGGCACTTAGAAACATTATGTCTAAGGCTAAAAGATCATGTATGGATCCTCTACAATAACCTCTCTCATTTTTTGATAGCTTGAGGTCGTTTTCCCATGGTAAAAAGTTTTTAGTTGATGGAAAATAGGTCAATTGTATGTACTGTAAAGTTGCAAAGTGGTGTAACTTTCATTCTATTCATCATATGATAAAATCGACTATTCTAACACATTCAGATGGGTGGGTTTATGCTAGGAAAGGTCTTCTTTTACACCCAAACATGCCAAAATAGTCTAAGCTACATTGTACTGATGAAATCTCTTAAGAGACCAAAGTGAAAAGGGGCAGCAAACTTCGACGAGTGACTACTCGGAAACAATGATAGCAAAATTTGATGAGCTATCACTAACTTATTTGACTACAAAATTTGACACAAATTTATGATGAAAGATGTATAATTTGATATATTTTCGGGATTTGATGTGTAATTTTTTCAATTTTTTAAAATTTTATCCCCGACGTTCGTCAAAATTTTCACGAACCTGGGTTTCATCGAAATTTTGACACATAGTCTCATCAAAATTTTGACAAACATTCAAAATCAGAAAAAAATGAATTTATGGTCGA